>JARBXR010000050.1:188892-215227 GCA_029100535.1 Stemphylium beticola | reverse complement strand
GTACGTCGACGCTAGGTTGGCCATGCTGGTCAGCGTGTCAGGATGCTCGTCGCTAAGCACTCTCTTCCTCGTCTCCATCACTTGCACCCCCAGCTCTTCAGCCTCCTTCCATCGCCCTTGCTTCCAGTACGTCGACGCTAGGTTGCCCATGCTGGTCAGCGTGTCAGGATGCTCGTTAGTAAGCACTCTCTTGCTTGTCTCCATCACTTGCACCTCCAGCTCTTCGGCCTCCTTCCACCGTCCTTGATACCTGTACGTCGACGCTAGGTTGCCCATGCTGGTCAGCGTGTCAGGATGCTCGTCAGTAAGCACTCTCTTGCTTGTCTCCATCACTTGCACGTCCAGCTCTTCAGCCTCCTTGTACCGTCCGTCACTGAATAGAGTCGTAGCACATCTTAATGTGAGGCGCAATCTTTCGTCGTCGTTATTATCTGCCAGACTATGCGACAGAACATACTGGGCATGCGGAAGCAGTCGTCTCCACTTGCTTCTGTTATTATAATCATTGTCCGGAAACACTTGAAGTAGCTGTGTAATAGTGCGTGCGGTCCATTCTTGGAGCTGTCCCTGCACTTGCAGCCGCTTGCGTAGAGCTTGGTGGACTAGCCGATGAACATCGAGCGCAGACTCAGCAGGTCGCCTGGTGACGAGCGCATACTTGTCAAGTATCCTGATAGCATCCTCCCTTGCTTGCGTCGAGGCTGCCTCTAGAAGTTCGAGCGAGATGTCTTTCTGGTCTACACATGCAGCAAGAAACAGACAGTCTGCGGCAAACGCATTAGCACGACTAATCTCGTCTATGGAGAGAAACAGTGCAGCAGCTACAGGATCTTTCACGCTAGACTCTTGTACATCACCTTCATACGAGTCCCCGCTGTGCTCGGTAGCTGGTTCTTTATGATCATCCAGTCGTGACTGGTACTCTTGCACCGTTATACCGCTAGCCTCTATACAGGCCGCTGCTTGCATAACTGCTAGAGGCAGATACGAAAGCGCTATTAGCAAGTGCTCCGCTTCCTGCTGCTCGGCGTTCGCGAGCGGCCTCGCTAAGCGGACTTGCAGCATCTTTAGCGCCGCATCTAGTGTCAGCTCTTGCAGCGCTATAATGTTCTGTGGAGCAAGCGCCCGAGCTGTGTCGGTGTTGGTCGTTGTGAAGATAGCAGAACATAACTTAGACAGTGGCAGACAGTCGGCTAAGTCCGCCGCTTCTGTTGTAGACAAGCCGCCGGATTTTAGAGAGGTGTGCTCTGCGTTGTCGAAGATCAGCAAACACCTTCGCGTACTAATCTCCACTACACAGCGCTTTGCGAGCTGCTTTATATTGGCTTGATCGTCGTCCCAGCCTAGAACGCTAAGCTTCTGCGCAACACTTGCATACGACTGGTAGAGACTGTCTTTGTTACTTGCGTCTATCCAAAAGACCGAGTAGCTTTTGTTTTTCTGCCTTGTTCTGTGTGCAACCTCGAGCGCAAGCTGCGACTTGCCTGTTCCGCCAGGCCCAACGATCGCTAGCGTGGTCAAGGTCTGTTCGTTGCTGAAGAGCTTAGCTTCTAGCTCGGCGAGCTGCAGTTCTCGGCCTACGAAGCGAGGGTTTTGTGAGAACGGGATGATCGACGGTGCATCCCTAGCTCCCTCTAGTTCAGCCTGCAGTCTGCTTCCTGCACTCTCCTGTCCTTCGCCATACGCGGTAGACATAGAGACGCCAAGAATCCCAAGCAGACAGTATACAATGTCTTCCTCCTCCGTTGTTCTGCGGTTTTCGGCCCATCGCCTTCGCTCAGATGTAGTAAACTCATATAAAGGACAGTTGCGCAGTGCCGTGAGCGGGATGCCAGTGATCTCGTGGATAAGCTGGTCGAGCGACGCTTTATCGCCTATGCGATGTCCTTCACGCGAGAAGAACTCGACTGACACTGGCGCAATAAGCTCTTGGAGCGTCCATCCCCGAGTGAACCATGCGCTTGCACGGAATGATGCCTCCCAGTCGCTGCGTTGGACCAGCTCCGTCTCACTCGACACCGAGACGTCTGACAAGAAGACGTAGCATCGTGTCGCATCCTTGTACCACTGAAACATCGAGTTGATCGCTTTCGACCGCTCGCGAAGGTTCCATCTGTCGATGCAGCATGTGTCGATCCAGAAGTACTGCAGCTCGTCCTGCGCTGCTTGATTGGCACAGAATCCAAGCTTTCGATAGCCTTCTTCCTTTTTCGTGTAGTTTCCGCTCGGTATGTTTTCGATGAGGATCTCGGAGTCGCTCCATCTGTGCGACAGAATGGCGTAGGGTGGGATCGTCTTGCCGCGGAAGTCTGTCAAGACAAGCCTTCCCAGCACGTCGTAGTGGAGAAGCCGCATGGCGTTTGCAATCTTAGCTTAGCCTAGGAAAGGCGAGGCGCGAACGACTTTAAAGATGTCGAGAGTAGGAAGGCATTGTCACGATAGAGCGAGGCAGGCAGAGGAAGCTCACGCTGGGCTGCTGTAAAGGCTGCCTGTGGAGGCAGTGCATGCGACCAGGCTGAGCGGATCCTGGGCACATCGAGCATCCTGCGCCGCGCCACTTCACAGCTTGCGCTGGACTACTGCGCACATAGACAGGTGCTAGCGGAAGAATAGTTCTACTTAAACTACCATCGTAGCGTCTTGCGATACTTATGTTAATGAGGAAGTGTGCTTAGGAATGTAGGTCGTGCAGAGGTAAAGATACTTTCTTGTTGCACGACTGGACTAACAGCTGCCTGCAAAGTCGGGAATAAGAGCTGCCTATGGCAAAGTGCTCAGATTTGCGATTCTCAGCCACAGCGCGCGGGACAAGCACGTAGATATCTCAGCACGCTACTGCAAGCTACTGCATGCCAAGTGCTGCTAGCAGCGCACGGTCCGTTAACCGTGTCTCGATGATCTTGCCGTCCGCGCGGAGAAACTGCCAGGATATATCCTCATCACCCTAAATCGACCTTTCAAGACTGCAGTCTCAATCTCTGCTATCTTAGCTTCCTTCGTAGCCTACTAGGCTCTCCTTAGCTATGCGATGTCACAAATGAACAGGGGAGTAACTGAGGAGAGTCGAAAGACAACACTAATAAAATGAGCGACAGCATAGTTAACAGCGTGCTTTTTAGCATCGGAGACTCACGTGCTAGAAGAACGAGAACTGCAGAATAAATGCCCATTGCATCTGCTAGTATTCGAGAACACTAGGGGCATTCCGAGGGTCCGGAAGAGAATGCGTCCCGGCACACGTGGATCGACATTATTTATACACTTGTTATATGACAGCAAGCAGGAAGACGGCGCATTTCTTGTTCTATTAATCTGTAGTCTGCAAAGAGCCGTTAGATTCTGCATACGTCACTCTACAGGAGATGAGAAATGACGAAAGCTTGAAATGACCAAAATGAAAGTGAAGCATTGGATATAGTTGAATTAGAATACACATCAAAACATCGACACATGAAGTAAGTTGTTTACACAAAAAAGCCACCTTCCACATCACAGTCTCCTCACTTCCCCCTACCAATCCAGCTCTTATCGAACTTCACTGAGACATCTACCTAAGTTTCACAAGTCGAGATACTTAGAAGAAGCGACCGAGCGCACGCCGGAACTTGGAAGAGCTGTTGATGCACTGAGAGTACCATTCATTGCTCTTGACGCAGGTAGCAGGAGCCTCGCACTCGGTAGCGCCAGTGAAGCCTTCGCCACCGCACTGAGCGTAGAGCTTAGCGGTACCAGCGGATGATGCAGCCTTGCTAGTAGTAGCTGGGGCAGGGACGGCAGTGGTGGTAGCAGCGGCCTTGGAGGTAGCAGCAGCCTTGGTCTCAGTAGGAGTAGCAACCGCCTCTTCCTCGACCTTCTCAGCAGTAGCACCGGAAGACGAGTTAGAGGAGCCAGAGCCAGAGCCGAGGTTAGCAGGACCAGCGTTGGCCTTGACGTAGGCAGCAACCTCGGAAGCGGCCATGGGCTCAGGGACATCAATGTCACCGAACTCGGAGATGAAGCTGGAAGAGGAACCGCTGGCGAGCTTGCCGCTGGTGGAGTCGACGCTGTTCTTGAGGCAAGCGCGGCCAAAGACGGAAGAGCACTCGTCGCTGGCGTTGCTGATGAAAGTGTCGATAGTGGCAGCGTGCTCAGTGGTGGGCTGGTCAACGGCAACGAAAGTGTTACCCTCGATGAGAGAGTTAGTGCCAGCGTAAGCGTCGAAAGCGTGACCCTTCATGTCCTCGAAGTAGTTGTTGATAGCGTGGAAGTAGCTATTGACACCATCCTGGCCGAGCTTGGGAGCGCGACCAGAGACGTTGTGGAAGTAGTTCTTGTCCATGGTGAACTTCTCGGTGTCACCGATCATCATGATGGTCCAGTAGTGGTTGTCGTTGCAGCTAGCCGAGGTGGTGGTGACACCATCAAACTCGTTGTTGGAGAGCGTAACCTCTGAGCCGTCGTAGTGGCTGACGATGAACATACGGCCGATGAGAGAGAACTTGCAGTGGTCGATCCAGATCTTGGTGTTTCCTCCCTGCATGTCAAGACCGTCACCTCCCCAGACGACGCTGGGGTTGATGTTGGTGAATTCAACACCTTGAATGATGACGTTGCTGGCGTCTTTGGCGATGGAGAGGCCCTTACCCTTGAGGACACCCTTTCCACCAACACCGAGAATGGACTTGTTGCTACCGACCTTGAGAGCGGTAGTGCCTGCGGCATCGTAGGAAATTGAGCTCGTGGCGACGTTGTCATCGCTGCCGCAGGAGAGGTCTCCTAGGTACCATTGTCCGGCGCCGCTCGCAGCAGAACAGCTCTTCCTGTCGCAACCAGCTCCAGTCGTCTCCTCGCCAGTGAAGTCGAACTCCTGCGTAAGCAAGATGACGCGCTCAGTGTCGTCGGAAAGGTATCCTTCGAGCTCTTCGATAGAGGTAGGGGTGACAGCCGTAGCATCACCTCCGCCAGTGGCCCCCGAGCCGTAACCGTAGGCGGTACCAACGACGGACTGGGCGGAAGTGGTCGCGGCCGCAGCCAAAATTGCGATGATCTCGAAACGCATATTGGTAATTCGGTCGAAAAGTTTTGCGAAATGTGTCGAAGAATTTGAAATGTAGTAGAAAAGTATAGAACGTTCACTCAGACCAGCCGAAGATTCCGCTCAAGGTATTCAGCAAGAGAAAATGAGTGGAAAAATTCCGAAAAGACTGAGAGAGTGTGATGAAAACGAGAGAATGCGAATGACAAAAGAAACCATTGTGAAGAGCGTCGTCGGATATATTATACTGTTGCTGGTAGGCGCCTCGCATCTCGACCGGCTAAATTGCAGGTGTAGAGGCGCACTCCTTTGAAAACGGGTGTATGCCTGGAAAGGTGATGGCATGAACCAGAACAGTGGGTATGTCGATGCTAGTGCCCGCTTGACAGCAGGGCTGGTGTTTCAAGCAACCGCGTGCCAAGCCTGAAATTCTTGGCCAGAACGCGTACGACACTACTACATCTAGTATCTGCGGGAAGGGTGCGTCTTACTAATTTTCGTTTAAAGTATAGTATGGCGATACTTTTGGCGATGTTCGATGTTTGAGTTGTGGAGAAAAGCAGAGAAATCCGCGGTCTGGGTATGATGAAACGTCAGGGACAGCTGGTAGCTAACGAAGAACGCCACCATGATTTTAGCGCCCATCTCAGCCACGTAAACATTCATTCCGATGAAACGGATTGGCGTCGGTGCATGAACTGTTCGGGAATGACGCGAAAACGCGCTCGCTCGTGGAAAACAAAATGGTGTCTATATCGTCTGTATGTACAAAAAGTGTTGTACGAATGGCGGCTCGCCTACATAGCTGCTTCAACATCCAAGAGCCAACAGGAAAGAGGATATTGCGACTGTAGACCCCTGAGATCTGGAAAATTGTTTTATGTCGGCTCGGCGAAAGATATCCCGATGACCAGCAATATGCTGTACAAGGCACGGTGCCGACTTCTCCTGAGCTCTTATCCGAACCGGAAGGACTTGATGCTTCACCGCTGCTCAGCATCGTGCTTTAAATCCATTTACCGAGCACCATGATGACGAGGCCTGCCCAGCGTGGATGTGAATACCCTGTCACAAGATGCGCGCAGCTCAATCTACGTCCTGACCCGGCGCCAGATAGCTGTGAGGAACGTGGAGCTTTGATGTCGCGAACGTAATACAGCAGTCTCGTTACGTTGTATGACTTAACGCAATGATATTCAGACAACAGGCGGTAGTGGTACGATATAAGATGCCCAGCTTGCTGCATGCGTTACTGTTACCTCACTGCCAACAGGCAGCATGGGCATTTGGATTGCGCTCTTGATTGCTGTCTGCCCACGTAGCCCGACGCTTACGACGTGATTGCCAACAACACCCTTGTGCCTTTACATGGTGAATCCTGGATCCGGGTGCTTTACTGCCGTGGACTTCATCTCTACAGTAAGGCATTCTAGACCATAGTTTACTCCTTTAGCATATCGGGCTCGATACCTCGTAAACACGATGCTTCTTCGGCTTATCGCCATCCCCACACTGAAAATAGCCTAAGGTCCGGACCTCATATTGGCCGTCCCCCTTCAAAACATATTCATGGCCTGAGAGATCAACTCCGACCATCCGGCTGCAGAGGTGTGCTGCTGCATCAAAACATGAATGAGCAAACGCACACGGGCAGCAGGTATAGTGGACGCATACACCTAATCTTCGCAGAACAGGTTTTGACGCCTGGATCAACAGTGGTGCCTTTTCCCATGCTGAAAATTCTACGACGCGTCAAAGGAGGTCCGCGATACGCGAGATAGGTAAGGGGCGGAGGATGAGACCAGCATCGGAGTATGAATGTCCGGTAATGGATCTGGACGGCATCACTAACATTTTTCCACCTCCACGCAATCCAAAACAGCTTGATGCTGAGGCGACCGCTGTGTGAAGGAAAGAAGTAAGGGTGACCTTCTGCAATAGCGTGGCCTATGAACGCGAGAGCAATTCGGGAAGTGAGAAAGGAACAACTGGAGATTTCGCAAACGTCGAGAAAGGACTCCCATCTGCAACAAACGGTAGAGTGCCACTGTCGCGAGGATGGCCTTTTGGCCTCCTGAGGTAACAGTGGGTTGGAGGTACAGTGAATGCAACATTCAATGTGAGATGTCCATTCTCGATGTTGCTATGAAAGTGAAGAACTGATGCTTGCCTCGAGGTTCGTGGCAAGTCAACTGCTTGCGTACCAGCTGTTACGATTATGCCGGCTGATGACTCCAGAGCCTGGAGATTCACATTGAAGTAGAACCCAAAGTGGCCCATTCACGTATTTGCATACCCAGCTCTTCATAGTCAGTGACGTTGGTATCACGCAGCTGGCGCGATTTTGCTGAGCTGCACCCTCTTCCAGAACTAAAAGAATTCTCCAGAGACTCTACCAAAAGAACCAACTTGTTAGTAACTGCTCGAAATCCCGTCGTAGGTTACAATAAAGTGCGCTTCGATGTCAAATCACAACTACGCGCGCATTCAAGGATATAGACGCCCACGAGGTCATGGGCGAGGTCAAGCATCAAGTGACCCAATACCTGCGCCACAAACGTTGCCTTGTCAAGATCAAGGCCAAGCTCCATGGGCGCAGGCGTCAGGTGTTGCGCCCAGTGTAGCGATCCAAACCCCACAACGGTATAGCGACCCCTTCTTCTATGATACCCAGAGTGTGTCATACTGGGATGACTCGAATGGTGCTATCCATGAGATCCCCAGTATACCCCCGAAAATCCCAGCGAGAACCTACGCACGAAGCGTAGATGATCTGAATGCTCAGCAGCAGAATAATCCATACGCGGAGATCGTGGATGAGGGGCCATTCGGGAAGAACCAGGCCCGCTACAGGGCGTCGGATGCGCTAGGTGCTGCGCCTGAGTCGCCGGCTCATGAACATAGGGCGAAAACTCTGGAGTTCACGCCATATTTTGACCCAGAAGATACGCGTAATCACGAGGGTCTTAGGAGCCCGAGGAAAGATGGCTTTCGTGCTGTCTTTGCTACGAGAGACGCCAACGAAACGGTCTGTCAGAGCGTAACAGATAATCTCGGGGTCGCCACCGCAAAGCAAAGTGCTGGGAATATCGAGGATGCCTTCTCAACAAGCTCGTTTGACAAGCCAAAGGTATCAACGAATTCCAAGAACCTGTTCAAGAATCTGATGACTCCGACGAAGTTCAAAAGCAAATTTGAATATTCCAATTCCCAGAGGAGATTCAAAGAAACCGCCTTTGAGACGATGCGTACTGAACTGAAGCGGGAGGACTCCTTGTCGGCAATGGCAGAAGCTCCATCACCACTGAAGGCGTCTGCCACGAAGCAGAGCGCTCGGCAGACTCTGGGGCATTCGTCCGTCCTCGACGAAGTCTTAAAAATTCGTGCTCAAGAACAGGCCACAACGCTCGCAAAGCTTGAAGGCGAACTTCTGGAAAGTCAGCCGAGCGATGGATATGCGCGAAATATTATGCATGCGGTGGCCGGAAGAGTCAGCGACGCGACAAGATCGCAGTCGGACAGGGCGATATCTAAGGAAATAAAGAGGCTAAGTACGAAGATGATCCCCGGGATGGATATAGACGTATCGGATTCGGGGAGATGGTCAGACTCGTCATATGTTATGGATGATCTACCGCCAGTTCCAGCAAAGTCAGGGAAGCGTAGTGTAGTGCTGCAGGAGGATAGCGACAGAGTGACCGACACAGTGAGATTGGCTACCCGTAATAGCACCAGTAGCAGCGTCTACAGTGGTGGTGCAAGTACTGAGGAAGATGAAATTGCCCAGCTCACAAAAGCAGTAACTAGTCTGCGGCTGTTCCAGGATCTACCGTCACCTCCGGCGGAACGAAGTTCTTTCCAGGGATACAGCGCTGTGCCAGAGGGTCTGGATTTGAGTAAGATCGAGGCGGCCAAGGAAAATTCAACGAGAGGGTCCGAACATAAGCGGAAGGAGCGAACGGCTGTGCCAAATGATCCGCAGGCTGAAGCAGAGGTGAAGCCCGTAAAGGTCAACAGATCCGAGGGCTCTGGTAGAGATGATCAGGACAGTGACAAAGGAAAGGTGAATGGACAATCATCCGGAGAGTCTTCTGAGACTGTCGCGTCAGATGGCTACGAGCAGATTAGCGCACCCAGGGAGGCCAATATGGTGCAGAATGGTGTGGAAAGGCGGTGGTACAAAGGCTTTAGGAAGATCTAATCGCCAACTCATAATGCTTCGCTGAGACGTGTTCCTTTCCCCGCAAGCGCCACTCTCTCTTCCTTGTGTCTCTCCATGACATTTCATGACTAGGTCGGCGGATCATCTACCTTACATGCTTGGCTGCATCATCCTCGGTCCCTGGGCCCTTTGCTGTGGATAGTACCTGATCAGTACCCGGAGGCAAAGACGTTAGAACCGGTGCTAAAGGTATCGGAGAGACTAGGCCGGAGCCATTCCGGTAAACACTATCACTTCCGGCTACTACTTGTGGTATGGGCGGAGGTGGCGTACCAAAGATAGGCCACACATTCAAAGAAACCTCCATGCCAGGTCTGACAAAGTATTCCCACACAGAAGCAAGTATGATGTCGCCAGTTAAAGTGTCGATGAGGTCGTAGTGGCCGCGGTCCACGGGTGCTCGAATGTTTGGGACGTGGACAAATGCCTGAGCTATCAGATCATGTATCCCCTATGTCGGTGAATGAGCAATCGATGGAATTTGTTGGAAAGAGTGCACTAACCTTCCATGTCTGGACGAGCTTGAACGGAAACACGAATTTTCTTCCCCAAGCATCGTGCATCCGCACTGGTGAAGCTTTTGCATAATCATCCGGAACGCGTACGGGTCTCCTATACACCCCCTCGAGAGCTTCGTCTTGGGCAGGCAGTTCGGGTCCGTCGCCAAGAGGATCGTCTTTCGACTGCTCGTGCCTTGTCTTTGTGGAAGGCGCCGAAGTGCTTCCAGAGGTAGACCAAATGAGAAAGGCGAGCTCCACTTTTCCGAACACGGTGACGACCCGTTCTTTCTTCCAGGTATCAACAAAAACCAAGGTGGCACCTAATTGCGAGACATGGTTCAGGATGAGACGCCGTTGTGCGGCGTTGAGTTCTTCCAGGGCCTCATGAAGACAATACTCATCTCCTGTGCGGTCCGTTATAAGAGCTTGAACCTCTGCAAACGGAAGGTCCAGCTGCTGGTAGTTTGTGCCCTGTGTGGACGGTGGATAAGTGGTAACCCAGATCAGAGGCGTCTGCCGTTTTGGAGACTCGCTCGACCGCGTAGGGCCTTCGTCTCCAGCAATCTCACTTGGGCAGATCTCCGCATGGATTTCATCCTCTGCCATAATACTCCTCATTCAATTAAGACAGACAGGTCACGTCCTTGATGTGAAAAACAAGCGGACTTGCTCGTAGTAAGATGACGGCGAGTCGATGACTGGGAAGCGGGACGCAAGATCAAAAGATGAGGACGCAGCCAAGTCGATTCGCATGCGGTTTTGATGGTAAGACGGAGTAAACATCCTTCCCGGATGACTGTACGCTGCGTTGAAGCTGCAGTTTCCCGGCTCGTGGAATGGCAAGCGACTGGCCAAGGGGGCTATAGTAGACGGAGGCGCGCATTTGTTGCACAATACTACCTTGGTGCAATCATAACTACGGAGACTAAGGGTTACTACATGTTGACGTCGCACCAGGAAGCTAGTTCGGGAAAATGGTAGGTTTTGAGATCTAGTACGGTGCTTAACCTAGCTCCGATGGCGTCATGGAAGAAGTCGGCCGGTCAGTCGGGGGGAGACGATTAGGTCGTGACATGTTCTCAGTCGGAAGACCCAGGATTCGGAATTTGGTAGATGGCCAGCTAGACGAGGAGATGCTAGGACGAGTCGTGTCAGAACGCGTCGTGTTAGGACGCGAGCAAGCGAAAGGCCGAGGTTTTACTCCGCCTGGCCTGTGCTTGCTCTTCCCCGCAACGCGACTCTCCAGACAGAGCGACTATACGACTGAGGCCAGGCGAGTCATCAAAATGCGCGCCGCGAAGCTTTTGTATATGCTGCAGGCTCCCAGGCTGTGGTTCTTTCTTGAGAGATTCGTCAACCGTTGAACAGAGCCGCCTAAATATTGCTCTTCTCCTTTCCAGAAACCATCTCGATGTCGCTGTCGCACACGATGAACTTCTCGATTCCCGACGACCTGAAGCAGTACCTTGTCGATCTCGACAAATTCATAGACGAAAAGATCACCCCGTTGCAACACAAAGACGACAACAATCGCTTCTTCGATCACCGCCGCGAGCACGCTCGAACTGACTGGGATAATGGCGGGTTGCCGCGCAAAGATTGGGAGGAACTCTTGGCAGAATCAAGAAGGCTCGCAGACGAAGCTGGCTTCTATAGGCTGTCACTGCCAAAGCAGTATGGTGGGCAGAACAGTGCCGATGGACGTGGAAGCAACCTCTGGATGGCCGTCATCAGAGAGCACCTCGCGGCCAAGGGGCTGGGTCTGTTCAACGACCTGCAGACTGAGCATTCAATGGTCGGAAACTTCCCTGATGTCATTATGCTCATGAACTTTGGTAATGAGCAACAAAAGAAGGAGTTCATACCGCTGCGTTTACAGGGCAAGTTCAGAATGACCTTCGGTCTGACGGAGCCCGGTCACGGATCGGACGCGACACACATGGCGACCAAAGGAAAGCCTGAGACAAGAGATGGGGTGAAGGGTTGGCTGCTCAACGGGTACAAAAGATGGCAGACCGGAATGCACCATGCCACGCATTGTTCCGTCTTCGCAAGAACGTCAGGGAAAGATGGTGAGGTGAAGGGCATCTCTTGCTTCGTTGTACCAGTAGAAACGCCTGGTCTCAAAGCAGAATCCTACGAATGGTGCGTATCAGATTCCAATTCGCTGTCGCAATCCGCTAACCACCAAGCGCAGGACCCTCAATATGCCCACTGACCACGCAACCGTTTCGATCAAGGACGTATGGGTGCCCGAGACTGCTGCTCTAGGGCCCATTCATAATGGCCTCGGCGTCGCGCAAGCCTTCGTACACGAGAATCGCATCCGACAAGCTGCTTCGTCTCTAGGAGCGGCCGTATACTGCGTCCAGCAATCCGTCGAATACGCCAATGAACGCGCGCCTTTTGGTACACCGCTCTCGCACAACCAGGGTATCCAATTTCCGCTAGTAGAGCTTGCGACACAATGCGAGATGCTGCGACAGCTCATACGAAAGACTGCGCTGGAAATGGATTCGATGCCGCACCACGAGATCGAGAAGAAGATTGGGGACAAGGTGTCGATGTGCAATTTCTATGCGAATAGACTGTGTACCCAGGCGGCCGATCGAGCGATACAGGTTCATGGCGGTAATGGATATTCGAGGCATTATCCATTCGAACACATCTGGAGGCATCATCGACGATACAGGATAACAGAAGGCAGCGAGGAGATACAGATGCGCAAGGTAGCTGCATATCTATTTGGTTTCGGTGGAAGGAAGAGCTTGGTGGATGCTACGAAAGCGGAGTCGAAGCTGTAGTTGATGTAATTAAGGAAACGACCGTAGTTGCATGCTATCAAAGCTGCTCGAAGCGACCTGACGCAACGGAGCCAGGTCAATATCATCTCGCATTCTTTTTTCATGGCTCATCTCCATAATGCTCGAAGCCATCTGTTGAACCCTGGCATCGCATCTTTTTCCGTAATCACAGGTAGTAGTACAACAATCAGTACGAACCAAAGGCAAAGCGCGGCTATCCAGAGAAAAGTCGGCCCTATGGTTGAGGTTTTGGGAAGACTAGGTAAGGGTTTGGATTTCGCGGACGTGCTAGTCGCGTCCCTCGCATGCGACTTGGGAACTGGCGGAAGTGGTTTGGAATGTGCTTCTCGATCCGGCGTTGGCGCTACCAGCCTATGAGGCGATGTGGGGGCAATGCTTGAAGCATGTGATTTCGGCGGTACCGGCGGCCAACATCGATCAACGCGTATCTTCCGATTGCGAATGTGGTGATTATCGTCTGCGAATGTAGACATGGTTGCGTTGTAGTAGGGGCGAATGGCTAAGCGCTCGTAATGCGGGTGGAGGTCCATGGCAGGCCCACCCACGCGGTAGCACCTTTCTGAGCACGGACTAGTTCATGACTGACCGAGAGCGACGCGTCGGCTATAGGAAAGAAGCATTCCACATAAAATACACATTGCACTATTTTATTCAAGTTTTACTGAGATGCCGTGGATATTAGAATGATAGCACGACAAACGTTCATTCCGATCGGTTACAAAACGTGGGAGGCTCGCAGATACCACAGCTATCACAAGATACTTGGCATTATAGATAGTGCTAAGCCATTGCGACGAGGAAGGGCAGTGTATAATGGTTCTTCGAAGACGGAGATTTTGATACCAGTCATCGAGAGACTAAGGTGACGCAGGTGCTGTCTTCCACGATAATGAAATTGATCCACAACGTACATTGATGAACACGTCGCCATCATGTGTAATCGCCTCCACTGCAATACACCATCAGGTGCATTAGAAAGAACGAGAACAGCAATGTAAGACTTCTAGTCATGAAGGTTTCACTGCAGAAACTTGGACGTTCGGGTTTGAACGACCCCCGGTTCACCATTCACCCATTCACTGGGGCCTAATCACCAAACTGTCATTTTCAACCATCCACAATGAGCGAGCCCCTCACAAAAAAAACGCGATCGAATTGGCGATACAATGCAATTTCGTTGCTTTCACCCGAGGGCCCACATTTTCCCTTGTGCATATTACGACACTTCGAGATGTGACCTCCCACGCCGACTTACCATTGCACTTACGACAAAGCGCAACTCAACCATGTTAGCCATAAAGATGCTGAACCAGGCCCCACCCGCCGCGCCACCTGGGATCTCCCCGGACGTCCAGGCTAAGATCAACGCATTGTTCGGCGAGACAGGATCACCCAGCGCTTCCGTGCCTCTGCTCGATCCGCAATCTGGCTTGCCGAACATGGGTGATGGAGACACCCTGGCGGACTCAGATGATGGACTCCCATTTACTACGAATATCGATACCGAACACGACGAACCGGTAGTATCGGAACATAAAAAGGCGCCGGAGTCTCAACAGACGATGAGTGCTGGAAAGCAGAAACACGTCGAAGACAAGAGGCAACAGAAACGTCGCACACGCATCACATCATCCCTCTCTTCTTGCCCAAGGTTCGTCGCACGTTACGCCTACCCTTCTGAATCCCGCCCTTCACCACTATTATCGCCGACACTGCCTCGACCTGGGTCCGCGCCCACGAGTTCATTCGAGACACCGAGCCCACCATCTT
The DNA here is from genome assembly GCA_029100535.1 of Stemphylium beticola. NCBI lineage: Eukaryota > Fungi > Ascomycota > Dothideomycetes > Pleosporales > Pleosporaceae > Stemphylium > Stemphylium beticola. Next base: position 200,896 of record JARBXR010000050.1, on the reverse strand, counting down.
ACTTCGCCAAAGTTCCAAGTCTCTCCTCTGTGATCTCACAAGTCATGCATTACCTACCCAGGTATATAACGCCCTGCCTCTCTGTTCCCTTCTCCTTCCGCTTCTCCTTTTCTTCCTCGGAACCCTCGAAAACCGAGTACTCGGATGTGGATATTGAGCCCAAGACTCGAGTACACATCAAAGCGCAAGAGTCGAGGCTTTTGTACGAAGAGGTTGATAAGAACGTCGTCAGGGTAATTGCATTTCTGACGGACGGTGAGGAAGATGAAAATTCGTGTGGAGATCTAGGAGATGAGACGGTCAAGCCGTTGGAGATCAAAGCGAGACCTAAGCGGCTAAGAGACATCTTGAAGGAGGAGGGACACTATGCTGCGGAAGAGTTGTATGGGAAAGAGATTGGGGCTGCGCTGAGGAAGTTGAGGAAGTTGAGGAAGTAGCGTCTTGACGCCTTCTCCCTAGCGTGAGTGCGGCAAGTGGTCAGAACTGTATGATAACAGCAATGGAGGAAGTTGCTCTGGCGCAATGTTGTGCCGCTATTGATTTCAGAGTCCGGATATGTTTTCTCCTCCCATCTTCTCTCTTGTTTTACATCATCACTTTATCGCCATTCTCTACAGCCCAACGCACATCTATACGGCCTTCTCACTATTCTTTCTACAAGTTCACTCTCTTATCACCACACACACTAGAAATACCAGATAAACTCGAAAATCTCACCCCTCGACACTCGAAATCATGCCTAGGACACACGCACAACCTGCGGCACACACCATCACCAGTTCCAAGACTGCACTGAACAGTACGGAAGGCTACATGCACTCGCAGAATAGCATTCCCGTAGCACCAACCAAGCCGTGCCAACCAAAAGGCGTCGAATGGACAGCCCTGCACAAGGCCTTGCTAATTGTGCAACAAGAACACATGGCCTTTGGCGTGCTCTGCCAGAGGCATACAAGGAAGCGTATCCAGAATTGGTTACTCCACGTCGAGATCGAGCGCTCGTTACCATTCGGCGAATTTCCTAGCGCAGAATCGCTCAATGGATCGCTGGCAAAGATAGAGATCCCAACATACGTGCATCGTGGTCTTGTCCAAGGAAAGCTCCAACTGGAATGGTCCGAACTAGGAGGCGGTTGCTACATCCAGACGTATCCCAGTGAGCCGCTATATGGAATGATACCCAGAGACATGCAGACCACGGATGTCAGCCAAGCATGGCTTGCTAGTCGAGGGTACCGCGGCGGTGCCGGTTCTCCGCCTCCGAGTTCAACATCGCAAGGGCAGGGGGAAGATGGAGATGAGCAAGCCCCACCTGATCAAGAGGCTGCTCACACCGACGGTAATATTCATGCTTCCCCTACGTCAATACCCAGAAACGACGCATATGCATCGGAACAAAGACCAGAAATGATCAGGTCAGATTCAGTGCTCGCAATCGAAGGGCTGGACCGGCCTGCATCTCGCATGGATATCTCTCAACATCAAATCCCCGAAGTCCCCACCACCACCACCGTACAGCGCGTAGAGCTTCCGGACAACCAAGATCCCGCGGGATCAAACAAGCCCTGGAAGTTGCAAGCGGTAACTCAGCTACAAGGAGAAGACGAGGCGATCAGACAGGCAGCAAGGGATGTAGTTGCTCGCCATTTTGCTGCGATTGAAGAACAGAGACTCCGTCTTGGGGTTTTGCGCATCATAAATGCAGCCACACGCGCACGAGCTGCAGTCGTCGCACCCTCGCGGACTGCAGGTCTTAGAGCGGAGTGGGGATTGTCGGTAAAGAAGGCAGCTTTCAGGAGACGTAACACTATATGAAAAAGCGCATATGTGTTAGTATGAATACAACATTACCGTTTGAATGTCGTTTGTAAAAGTGATTGTGATGTTGTCAGAAGGCCGTTGGCAGGAGGGAATGAGAAAATTCTTCGCATTCCCCGTGTGCACTTATGTCGCACCCAGGAACACTCAGTCCCTCTTCAACACCGCGCCTCGTAGCTTCCTAATCTCCATTGCTCACTATCCGATCGAAAAGCGCCATGGCTGAACAGGGTTACGTCGCGACACACTATCTCCACGACATCGACTCCTGTGAGCTCGAAAGACAATACCGGTTATTGCGCGATCTTCCAGACGGTCGATTCATTACACCAGAGATCAAGCGCCGTATGTTTCGCATGGGTGAAATAGCTTCCGAAGCACTGGCTCGGCTGCGTAGTGTTGTACCTGCACCAGTGAAGCCAAACGCGTACCCCCGAGCGATGCGAGATGCGCCGAGCTTGATTGATGACAAACACTGGGAAAAGATACACGAGGGATTGAGGAGACAAGGTGTGTCGTGACAATGAGATATAAACGACTAAGAAACTGAATGTTAGAAGGCAAAATTCTCCCTTGCGATTACATGTTTGGGGGCCGGGACCGGTTGGTCGAATCCTTCGCTAGCGATGAGACGATCAGGCCGGTGGAGAGACCGCGCAGCCGTTCGCAGACATTCGAGCGGACAAACAAAGAGCCGATACTACTAGAATTAGACCAAGAAGGTATTGACACGCAGGGTTGTGGCGACATTATCTCGCGGCTGCTGTGTGACTTTGGAAAGGCTGTTCGGGCGGTGACGGGGAAGGCCCTTTTGTCTTGACGAGGAAGCTTAGATGCGTCCACCGCGTCGTCGGTTACTACCTAGCTAACCAGGCGTCTCATTGTTCTCGCCCTTACTGTAGCACATCAATAGGAAGAAAATGATCGAAGGAGCGGTGTCGTTGGATATGAGTGGTGAAGACAGCCCCAATGGCTGATGTGAGAATTCTGTAGCGAAGCCATGGGGGTGGCGTGGAGTATCAATTCACATTAGCCGGTAAGCGGCTTATCTCACTCAGCCGCATACCAGCTTTGGAGAGGTCATGTATATAAAAAGGTGTAGAATCAAGCTATTCTCTATACCAAGTTCAGAGGAGTGACAGCAACAAGCTCCGCGTTTCTTGGCGGACTCCACATCTCCAGTAGCACAGATAGCCCGTCATGGCTTCTGTAACCACTCCACTTAACCCTTCAACAGGTAAACATCCACAGACTCGTTTATAACGCGAACTGACCTATATGTATGGAAGAATGCGGCCCTCAAAACATTCCAGTAAAGAAGCGAGCGCCGCGTCGACGAGGCAAGCGCGATGGCCCGCTCCAGTTCCAGTTCCTCACAGCGACGAACCCGTCGCATTTCAAAAACGATGATTCGAAACGAAGTGTGCGATCTCAGGCGATGATATACCACAGGAACAAGCCAGGCCGAGAAAGAAGCTTGCCTCAGGTGCGGGCTGGGAAGCCATCCGTTAGGAAAGGGCCGATTGGCTCTGTCATCGTAAAAGGGACGCTCGACAAGGAAAGCAGGTATACTAAGCTGAAAGACCAGGTACACGAGCGTTCAGGAACGCATCGAGGTAGCAAAGCACCTGCATCAAGCGCCTTGTGGGACATCAACGGGAGCGCGCATCGGACCATGGTTGGCGCGGAACGTCGCTATGCGCCCCAGACCAGCGATACATTTCAGGATATGCACGTCTGTAAAGTAGCGCACCAAGCTACAAGCGATACTTTTGATGGTGAGCCTACCGAAAGCCAAGGACAGCGCATGTTGCGTATCTTTGTGGCCAGATTAGCGACCTTTAGTCAGATTGGCGATGGCGTTGATCCTTTCGTTGTACTGCCGCAATTCAAGAACCCTGAGCTCGATTCGCTCTATCTTCAGCGTAACTGTAGGTGTGCAGATGGCGCTCTGACTTGCGTCAAGCGTTCGCAAATCATTGTTACTAAATCAGTCAGGCATACGTGCATTCTCAACTGAATCTTTCCACGTCAAGTGGCTTCCTATCATGCTGTCTCATCCGCATATACTTCTTAGTTCGGTGGTATTCGCCTCTACCTGGCTAGACATGCTCTCAAAGAGCCCGGTTGATAGTAAGAGAACTGTCTTACTCAAGAATGAGATCATCGCTATGATCAATGAGCGCCTGCAGGCTCCAAGCACCAGGTTGTCAGACTCGACACTCATGGTCATGTTACATCTGCTTGGAGGCGAGATAATTGGGTCCAATGAGAGTTCATTGCGCATGCACGAGGGTGGAGTTGCCCAGCTCATCTCTCAACGCGGAGGACTATACGGTCTGGGCAACGTTGAGTTGGCAGAGACTTGCGCAGGGTGAGCGTTGCTTACGATCCAACCTTGGTCTAAGCTGACAGCTGATCACAGGGGCTGTTACCATGGCAACTTAATTTGCGAAGTAACGTCTTTATCCATCTTTGCAAAATGGGAGCCATCAGAATACGTACTAGGCAATGACGATGTTGCCATACCGGAGTCACCCCTGTTCTGCCCCAGAGCAGACTTTGTGACTGTCGCTAATGACTCTTGCTGTCTGCCCTCAACTTGTAGATTACTCAGAGACATGCGGGACTTGACTAACTTCTTCATCGCCTGTCGAACAGTTTCCGATATCACTCCCAATACGCGTGAGCTTGAGACGGCCTACAACGAGAGTAATGATGACGACTACGACGCCAGAGTCGCCGAAATTTGCCATCGCTTGATCAAGCTCCCTTCGGCCCACATCCCAGGTCACCCTACCTTCCACGACTGGATCTATGAAGCCTGTCGTATTGCGTCTTTGATATACACGGCTTCCATCATCCAACGACTGCCATTTTCTGTTACTGCAGATCCACGTTGGAACTCCCTTGTCGCTGGACTAGAGACTTCAAGTCATCCAGATGCGGGTTTGTGTCCATATACCACCCGCCTTAGCGAAGCATTGTACCAGGCGCTAGAGCGAACTGACATCGCTAATGTGTGGGGTAATATGATTGGCGTCTTGTATTGGGTAACCACTGTTGGTGCCGCGGCCGCTCGCCTTCCCGCTACGACCAAAAAAGCGCAACAGTCTGGATCCCGCGACGGAATCCGCGCTGTATGGGTGCGTCGATGCCTCACAATGTTTTCCATGCGTACGATGACTAAACTAGTCTTTGATCACCCGAAACCCGTCCTCCTAGCGCAGAAAAGACTTCTTAAAGTACAAGAGCTTATTGGCAGTTGCGATGGAGACAACGATGCTGTGGGAGTTCTCCGCATGTGATCACGAAAGCATTGGAGGGCAGAGCTGGAGACGCCAGACAGCTATATCGAGGTATGAGATTGCTATTGTGTTTGGATCTGGGTGTCAGCCAAATTGTGCTGGTCCAAATGGCACGCAAGGCGGATGACAAGACATATATCAACAATCGTTTCACCACGGCTTTGCATAGGGTGTCGTTATACCAGTCAGTCATCCAGATGAAGTCCCCGAGTTTTTCATTGTCAGCGAGCAGCTAGCGCACCCAGTTCGCTAAGGTGTGGTCTGTAAGCGACTAGACTTATTAATCGCGTCGCTACAGGCTAGCTTTTATTTAGTCAACACTTTCATCACGTTCGATCGACCTCGAAAATTTCCGCATCCATCAAACTGTTCGGGCAACGGGATGCGCGGATAATTGTATCTCGTGGTACTCGCACTCGTCACGTGCGCGCATCACCGACCTGGAGCCGTCGGACGTATCGGCTCGCGAACATCCGCCAGGTCCGAACGGGAACACTGTGCATCCCCAGTCCGCGAGGCACATGTTGATTGTGAAGTGTTGATCATCGCATCACCAGTTGCTTTCTTTGATCACCATCCGATTGCAGTGATGTTTTCTTACTGTGGGTCCACGTCAACAAGCTTGCATGGTTAGGCATTAGCTGCTCTTGCAGGGTCCTCTCTTCCACCATCGGCTTGTATTGTCTCTGTATTGTTTGTCTCGTTCCGGTACTATTTACGGCCTTTTCATGACAAAAAACCCGTGCATCTAGTTGGCTTGATTATGCTGGAGGAAGCTTTCTTACGTTTTGTCCGAAAACACTGTGTTTCGAGCACGATGTGCCCAGGACGTCTTACTTCCGTTTCCGACCGACTCTCCGCCGGTCACGATGCACGTCGCACAGGGCATGAAAGTCTGCAGCCCCAGAAAAGCCAGAACCTGAAATGACGTGTGGGGCGCGGGAGCGTCAAGATCTGCGTTTCCCAAGCTCTTGCTCAGATCTTGTCGTTAGGCTAAGCTACCAGGAACACCGAAGAAAGGGTCAACGGAATGCCTTGTCTAAGACGTGCATGCATCTAGGCGAGGTGACAGCAATCTTACTGATTCTCATAGGCGCCTTTGAGACACGTCCTTGCTGTGGCTGCCATTGAACAGCCATGGTTTTGTCCAGGCGGTGATGACTTTGTCAAGAACCCCACATGCCTGACAAATGGAGCGAACCACGAGGAAGCACGATTCGCGCTGATGGATGACTCCTGGCCTGGGATCCTTTCGATGAGGATAGCGGCTGCCAGCTCGTCCGAGACCGAGACCCTGGGATAACCTGCAGCTTCCCTGCATTCCGATTGGGCGAGCAGACTATCTCCTGTCAGATCAGCAAGGGTCTAACGGTCTACCAACAACAGGCTGCATGTATATAAAATCGCGAGGCCCGCGGAACCAAGAATGCAAACGAAAAATATCATCGCAGTAACCGTCGTCTTGGTTCTGTGTTCCATCGCTACAATGGCACTCGTTACCCGCTTCTTGCTGCCAAAGCACCCCAAACAGATCACGACCGATGATGTATTCACGGACGGCAAAGCCGAACGCCAGCTCCAGGTCACACAAATTTCGAGCTCCTGGAAAAGATTGTTGCTTCCAAAGCAAGACGCAACCAAAAGCCAATGGGTACCCAACCTGTCGGGTTTCCTCAAGGCTGGGGATGAGGGTCTGTTTTCCTCCACATTGTTTACACATCTCCAAGGGCATCCCGGCCAAGTCCCGCTCGACACCCTATATCAGGCATTCTCCAACGAAATTCGAACTCGCCCGCTGGCCGAACGATCGTCGTACCCCGGAGACATGACGAAATTTCTTGCTCGGACCAAGAAACCTGCGAATAGTGTTAGCCGGTCAAAATCAATGTCGCAGATTAAGCGGGTTGAACCCAGTCAGAAGTCGCAAAGGAAGAGCTTGGACCTATCAGTGGCAGAAATGGGCTTGACAAGAAGTCTCTCTGTGAAGAAGTCAGCGTCTCCTTTGGTCTCAGTGCGCAATGGACTATATGACGATGGTAGTCAGAAGGCGGCGCACAAGTCATGGGTGAAGGACGGCCAGACAGCCAAATATCATTCAGGCCAGACGAATGTAAAGGTCACACCCGCTGAGCTCACCGCACTCGCTATTATTCTGGGTAGCGAACCCAACAAGAACGTCGACAGGCAACTCGCCATACCCGAGACGAGTGCATATGGCATCTCGATAATTTCTACGCAGACCGAAGATTCAAAACACCACATTACACTCACACAACACAAGCGTAGCAGAGCTCAACGACACGCCCAAGGCTCTGGAGTCTCGTCACTTTTCGCAAAGCATCTTGCAGCAGGCTCACTGCCATATTCTGAGGACAAACTTGGAGTCCACAGCATCCTCATCACGGGCGAGGCGTTTGAGGCGTTACAAGCAGGTGCACCGCTGTATACCCACCCCTACGTTGCGCGAACACCACAATCCAAGTTTCTCGCGTCGCTGCCCAACTCGCGCGAGCCTAGGTTTCACATCCTCGCCACTTCAACTGAAGTTCACACATCGACGACGCTGTTAGATGCCATCGCAGCATTGCCATTTTCAGGCGGCCTGGCAGCGCTTGCTTCAGCGCCATTGATCAAGACGGTGCAATTCGTCGCATCCGGCGGTCTACCTCCAGCAAAGCTCCTCCAACGTCTAGAAGGCCTGGTAGACAAAGTACACCGACACTCGCCCCATCTCAACATCTTCGGTCCACTTTACGAGCCTCAAAACGCCGGCGTACTATACCGTGAGCGAGACCGTCTGGGCAGGCTCGCCAGCGATCCAAGTACACCCGACACGCTCGCCGACAAAACCGCGCGCATGTCCCGCTACATCACTCTACTGGAACGATTGATGGCCCTCGTCCCGGACCTGAAGCCGCAAGACGTCCTGGAAGCTGTGCAAGAAGCCACCAAAACAGAGATCCAACGCTCCTACGAACGAGCCGTGGTAGCCTACGCCCCTCAATCACACACCAGGAAAAGCGCAGACTTCACCAGCCGCCGCTTATCTGACACACAGCCAAAACGCCACTCCACCTCCCCGCGATCCAGCCCGCCGCGCCGATCCAACCGCTCGAGCGTCTTGTCTAATGTGACGAGCCCTTCTGTTCTGTCGAACGAGGACAGGGATCTTAATCTGGCGAAGCAGCTTGAGCAAGTACTCAAGGCTGACCTACCACTAGACGTGAATATGACAGCGTTTGTAGCGCGCATGGTGCTTGTAGCGTGGACGTTGAGTGTAAGGGTTGTTGCGTGGGAGGATGGGGAAGACGGGTATCGAGTTCCTGATCTGGAGGGTTGGGGGAAGATGATCATGTCGTGATTGAGATTGTACAGCATGGGCGCATTGGCAGGACTGGGCATGCGGGAATTTGGAATGGACGGCGTTGTTAGGGCGTTTTCTTCTGTTTCTTTCCCTCTGTATTCAAGAGAGACTTGGGGGATTGGGGGCCAAATGCGACGTCAAGATACCATTCAAAGTTTGTTTTAATTTACTCTAGGGCAAGGAGGAAGCAAAGGACTGCGAAGTGATATCCCATATTTTATCGCAAAAAGAAAATCTCTCGCGTAGTTAACATCAGCATGTTCGTTCTTCACATCAAAAATTTCCCGTGCAAATCCCATCTATCCCTTTTTCAAGCACCCCATACACTTCTCACATCCACGAGCATCGCACACACCCACAGACCCCATATGACGTCAATCCCCGCAAAATAAGCGTTTCGTCCAGACCCCGGTTCCTTCCCGGATATTACCACCGTCTTTGTTCCGCTCGGGCTCCGCGGTCAGCGGTCAGCAAGCACAATTGCCTCTGTCTCCGGCAGTATTTCGGTGGAAACAGAACATGTGTCTGGGGCAAGAGGGGGAAGAGAGGAGCGCGGGACTGAAGGGTGGAAAGTCTGACGAACACGACGTGACGAGGATGACGAGTTGGAAGAGGAGGATCTTGGTTCCGGGTGTTTGGGTGTTTGATGCTAGTACGACTGTGTGGATAGGTCTGTGGAGACGGAGGGATCCGGGGAGGTTCATTTTTGGACAAGTGTAATGGAAGAGCGATTGTAGAAAGAGGAAGTTGCGGTGCATTTACAGAGGAACATATTTGCTATTCGTGTCTTCAACTTCTTTGTATAGTGACAGGTGAGGAAGAAAGATACTCAACCGCTTCCATGCATTTGTTTACTCATCATTCGTGCAATGCAAGCAGGAAGAAATTCCATGTGTCCCCAATCCATGACGTCCATCACATGTATACGTCCCAAGACCTCTGTGCTACGAATAGCATGCGTGGCCGTCTTAATCCGGGCCCATGACCTCTAATCCGCGACAAACACCCACCCACCCATTTCTCATGCCTTCCCACACGACCTCCATGCTCTCTTCTTCGAGTCCGTCACGTTTCCGCTCTTTCCTTTCTATCTTGTCGCCGGTGCCATCTGCCATCATGGCGCTGACGCGATCACGCTTGCTAGACTTGTCGTTTAGCAAAGCAGAGTTGGTCTTGAGGCCCTTGCCGTCGAGCTCGCCTTTGACTTCCCAGCCTCGGCGGACGGGGCCATGGATAGTAGCAGGTGATATGAGTGTGCTGTCAAGAAGGGCGTTCCATCGACTGAGGTACATGCCAGGCCCGTGGGTTGTCCCTTTGCCATTTTGTGACGATGTCGGGCGCATTATCGACTCTAGACGTGTGTGTGATGTTGACTTGAGGTTGGTGAGATGGTTTTCGTGCTTGTCGAGAAGCTCCTTGAGTTCGTTCTGCTTCTCTTTGCTTAAAGTTGCGAAGAGTGATTGGAGTGGTAAGGTCATGTTTCCCGCTCCTCCTTCGCCTCTTGCTTCGGCTTCTTGGGCGCGTTCGTCAACACGGAACTCGGAGAAGATACGCTTAGCGTAAACGAGGTAGTCCTGTGCGAGGTCCGGCGCGTTCTTGGTGACCTGGTGCAGAAACTTGTGCATCGACGGCGCATGTTTCCTTAGCAATTGTACAAAGTCTTCAACCGTGGGGGCGTCGCTCGCTTCTTGATCTAGTATGCTGGCTGGGTCTGGTGAACTCGGGCGCGATTTTGAGGTCTCGCGACTTCTGAGACCGCTTTTCTTCTTGGGTTTGGCGGTCTTTATCAGATCTGTAATGAAAGCCTCGGCATCTGTAACGGTTCCCGACAGGTCGACTGCGTTGTGTATCGCCCGAATGACTGGGTCCATGCCTGCAACAGCGTCCCGGATGGTAGAGGTTAGGACGTCAGGATTAGATTTGCAAAGAACTTTGGTGAGCTCTTCACGATCGCGAATGGAGAGGTATGTGCTGAGGTACTCCATCGCGACGCTGTGTTGGTGTTCGCTAAGGGTTTCGGCGTTGATCTTGTAAGGTGGGTCGGAGGTTTCGAGGATGACGGCTGCGATGGACTTTGATTCCGAAATGGATTGGCTCCGAGCTGCTTCGTGCTTCTCTCTTGAGGCGTAGACGAACGTCTTGAGGGCCTTGAAGACCTTCTTGTCTGGTGCATTACGTGACGCCTCAAGCTTGGTTGCGCGCTTCTGAAACTCGGATGTGTCCCATGCCAGCACGGTGGAGATGATTTGTTGTAGAAGATTCATTCCGTCGTTGGAGTTGTTCGTCAATCCTATCCAGTTGGTCATAGCTGTCACGGACAATTTTGCCAGTACCAGTCTGACCATGCCATTAATCATTGTAGCCGCGTTACCGACGCGGAGTGTCTGTTTAATAACGGTGTAGGGAATGAGGCGGTGCAGGTTTTCGAGGAGGCGGACAAGGTACTGGCCGTCGGGAGACATGACAAAGATGTGATGGAGAAAGGAGGCAGCGCTGAGAATGTTAGGCATCGTCAGACCCTTGTGTGGGAAGCACTCACTTCAACAGCATATACTCGTGCGCTGCCTGCAGGCTACTGGAGTGATCCTCTAGCCTCGGAGTTGCCTTGACCTTCTCATACAGATCATCGAGAGCGTCGCCGTATATGGCTTCGTGTACCAGCTCTTCGAAGCCCTGGATGACGTCCTCAGGTTTACTGGTGTCGTACTCTTTCTTGCTTTCCTTCTTCTTCGCGCCTGGATAGCCTCCCAGCATACCTCTCGCGACGTACTCAGCGATACTACTTGCTGCAGTAGCGAGTGCTTTTCGGCTACCAATGGCCCCTTTGTCGTAACTTTCGCTCAGTTCGGCTTCGGCCATCCTCGCCACGAGCGTCTGGATCTTCTCGGACCACCATGTTTCGCCAAAGTTTCTTATCGCGGGGTTGCATAGGGCAAACTTATTAAGCATATTCTGCAGCAACGGGCTTGTCGACTGCACGCCGTCTGCCTTCCGAAAGGGATAGCCATATTGATCGATGGTAGAGGGGTATTTGAAGGCTTCTATTTCCGAGTAGACCTGGTGGTGGATCAGGATATCGAAGAGGGCGTGTGTTTGAGCGGGCGTCAGGGGTTTCGAGGTAGACATTGTTGTGGGAAGAGAAGAATACCAGATCCAAGAATTTGGAACAACTCCATAGTTGGCCGCCAACGAAGGTTGACGCGGATGCACCTACGGGCGGGGTACGTCATCGTGCCTGCAGTCTTGGCAGATTAGCGATCTGAGCTAAGCCTAGATCTTCAAGCCCCCCACATGGCTCCTTCTTCCACCGGCTAGAACGGCCGCCACTTCTTCTGAGCTATATATATAGCCGACATACGACATGCTTTAAACTACATTGCTCCAGCTTTCGACATACTTGAATATCATCTGCCCGCGACTTGTTAGGCGTCTCCACTCCGACGCCGCAAACGCCAAGATGCCAGACAGAGCAGAGGGCATTGGAGATCGACCACTCAAGGCCGAATTCTATGTA
>JARBXR010000050.1:134575-188882 GCA_029100535.1 Stemphylium beticola | reverse complement strand
GGGAGAGATTGATCAAAGACTAGGATTTCGTTGAAAAAGAAAACAATCTATGTGAAAGGAATGCTACTGACAACAAGGCTCTCCGAGATATTGCTCCGCGGGTTTGCAGCACAGGCGAGGCTCACAATCGCAGCAACGACCATCATGTTCAGTCTCTCAGTTCTCTGGGATCTCACACCTGCACGCCGGTATTGACAGTTATACGCCATTTTTTGGTGCTACGCCTGATCTTCCTTGCTTTCTGCAAGGAAACCATTCCGTCGAATGACATGAAGGGATAGATGAGGAGTGCCGATATGGTGGCGTCTTGGCCTGCTTATTGCGAGCATCAAGATATATCTGTGTGCCAATATACCAGGCTGAGAAGCCGAGCCATTGGCCCATGGGTCTAGGCTGCACTGCAGACGGTGCCGTGTCTGCTGCATCGTCCCTCAGCCTTGATGTAAGAATCTGGCTTCCGGTCACCAAGACAAAATCGGGGCGTATTACAGATCCCACTTGCCGAATAACGAAGGTCGACTACTACCTTTTGCCTGCTTTTTCCTGCTTTTGCCTTCTTTTGGGGCCGATGGGGCAAAATCGCCGAGTCGCAAAATGTGCGCACGCTGGAAACATGCATCAGATCGCGAAAGTCACAACGTATTAAACAATGGGCCAGATCAAAAGAGATATTTTGTATTGTAAGAGCTCGCACACTGATGGGTTCCCCAAGTCCACCAGTCGTTGTATCCTTGTCAAGCATGCCAGCTCCAATCTCTGGCCACTGCATCGCGACCACACGCTATGAAAACCAAGGCCGATTCTATTTACGGCATACTCGCTCTCGTGAGCGGCGCATACATTCAAATTCACGGCTCAAACCATCTACTTCTACACCCCCGCGTGAGTACTCGATCAAGCCTTGTGGCCTTGCCGGCTCATGACTGGATGTCTCACTTTCGGTGGAGCTAGAACGAGTGTCGGGTCGAGTTGAAGTCCCAGAACTGCTATTGGCCGAAGCCCTGGCATCTGGCATTGGGCTGTGTTCTGGTCTTCGGTGGTCGTGGTACTGCGCAGTGTATCGAGAACGGTTGGAAGGCGTGTGACCGACACTGTCGCTGGGCATGGATTGCATCGCCTCCGCAAGTTTCATATGATCCGGTACCGCTCTGCTCCCCACAACGCTCGCGACGTAGTTCCCTCTGTTGGAGAACCTAATATTGGTCTTACTTGGATCCTCGTAGCCATTTCCGACGTCGTTGATATTGTTGTTTCCTCTGGATTTGAACGATATCTTGCTCCAGAACTTTGATCGTTAATGAAAATTTTTATGGGCAGCTTCGATTGGTCGAGACTTACGCGGTCCATGATCTTCATTCCGCGGCAGGCATTAGAGTCTTCTGGTCGGGCCATGTTGGCCGCGCTGGCTGTGAGTGCCAAATGAAGAATCTCTCTCTTTTCTCTCAGTGAAGTGAAAACCATGGAAAGGTCTGAGGATCGGTATAGAGAATTCCACCTCACACCCAAGAATCCCCGTGCCTGGCTTTGGATAATAATATTCTGAGCGGCCTGCGCCAATTTCGCAATTTCGACAAGTACGGCGATGATGTGGTCTGGCACTACTCTTCGATGGAGGGACTCGACAATAGATAAGAGAACCTTGACGCTGGACACGTGGTCTTTGAAGATTGAGGGATCTCCGCGGGCCAGCTTGTAAAGCTGGATAAGGACCTTACTGGTTGAGTGTGTGTATGCAATGATTTGACTGATTGACGCGATACCTGAAACGACATCCATCTTAGGAGGGGGCGGAAAGCAGTTCCTGCTGCCTGTTTAACTCACGAATGCGGTCGCTGGAGGATAAATTCCATGCGGCCCCCATGAGTCTTATATTGGGTTCGACCACTCCGGTGTCTCCTCGAAAGGCAGACGCGGCACAGGGTGTGAGACTCATGCCATGTCGTGCAGTCATTGGGTATATTGGGGCTTGCCTCATTCCACATGTCCGTAGGCCCAAGATTGGAGGCGTGTTGGGCATGACCAGGCTGCAGGGGGTGCGGCTACACGGGGGTGTAGATACCGCCTATCAGCACTTAACAATCATTCACCGGCAGGACTCAGCCTTCCGAAGAAAATGTCTGCCATCACCAGCCATTCGACCAGAGATGCCGACACTATGTGGCAAAGCCTTGACTGTCGGGGCGAGCACGGCTATGCTGCTGCACATTATCGGGGGCCATTTGAGCAATTCCATTTTCGACCGCTCCTTCACGGCCAAGCTCACTGATTGAACCCCCTGAACGACCCATCCTTATCACATTACAGAAAACGGGGGCTGCCTTGGTGCTTATCCTCTTACTGCAGTGGCCCCAGCCGATGCTTTCAGGCGTTGAAACAATGCAGTGCAACACACCCGGAGCCTCTTACACAGAGACACATAAGGCTATCTGGGAATTTTTCGGTAAGACACAATACCTGCATCCTTCCAGCTCCGACACCATCCAAACAAATCTCATCTTCTTTCTTTTGCCATGGGCAACAAGCAATCCACAAATGTATCATACGAGGGCAATCATAATAGAGTAACAGCCAATGGCGCCAACAACAGTGTTTTGCAAAACCTTCGGCATGGAAATTTCGGCAACATCTACCAAAACGAGCCCGTACATAAGATAGTGCTTTTTCATTTGGTCTTCTTCCTCATCCTTGCGGGCATTATCGCAGGCACTGTATCTGGTACCATCCTAGGGACAAAGGACTCTAGCCTGGGATCGAGTGGTACCTCGGCATCTGAGGTCAGTGCTGTCGCATCGCTTTTGTATTTCAGCAGACCTAATGATTTATCAGTCTTCAATCGGCACATCTTTATATTCCTCGATGCCGGTAGACCAACCTCTCGACTCAGGTAAAGCATACCGCTATAACTAACCAGTAACTTTGCTTACTCCAAGCTAGAACCGCCGTCACCAAGTTCATCACCTGTTCTGCCTACAAAAACTTCGACTCCAGTCACTGCCTCGAACTCCGCCACAGAAAACACCCCAGATGTCTTGAGCACACCTGCGCCAGCTTCAATAAACGGTACACTATCTACTGGCGAGTCATGTACCGCCAACGACCAATGCGCACCAAACTCGTGTTACTCGGATGAGGGTTCGGAGTATGGTAGTTACTGCTGTGGGCCAGACGTAAGTGGCTGCCCGGGGTCTCACTGCACCACCCAAGACTGTAAAAACCCTTTCTTCTGTCATTCTACTGCTAGTGTCTGCTGCGGCATAGATCCCTACCCCGACTATAGATGTTTGTAAAGGTTAAGACGTGATTACGGGAGGTGCGCATTGTTTGGAAGGAGGCATCTTGCCTGATGTCATTACAGTCTCGCCTATGTGCGTATGATCATTGCCAGAATTAGCTTGCGACTGTACCTGGTAAGGTATAGCACGGCGTGAGGTGGAAAAGAAAACAACAAGTTTTGATCACAACTTGAGAGCCCTGGTAGGATAGGCCACAACAGTGAGGGAAATGCGGCCGGTTTCGAAGTGTATTGGCGACGCGAAGTGTTAAAGTAGAAGACCGAAAACCAATACCATCTCAATGCCCCCATCATCTTCTAACGCTGAACCTCCCCTCACTCTCACTCCAGGCAAATCAGCAGCCCAAGGATATGCCTCCGGCATCACCTTCCACCCCTTCAAATCCTCATAATCCCTACTCGTGCTCTTCCCCTGCAACACTTTCTGCAAAAACGGCAGCACATCTGTATACCCACTCATATCACAATGCCCGCCGGACGGAATACTCATGCCCAACGTGTCGCCCACGCCCAGCCACTTGTACACAGCTTTCGCAGCAGGGAAAGTCACTTGGGCGGTACCCTTTGAATCTGTAAACTGGTCGTTTACATTTTGCGACAAGATGACTGCACGGGGTGCGATAGCGGCGACGATGGTGTGAGCGTCGAAGGGGAGTTGGCTTGATTTACTGACGAATTGTGAGAGACCCGAGGACGTCCACCAGGGTGCACCGGATTTCTGAGGAAGGAGTTAAGGGGATGTAATTTACTGTGGCGAGTTCTAGAAGAGACGAGGAGGACAGGAAAAAGACTGGATAGCTTACCGCATTTTCCAAGTTCTCCCCCTGGCCGCTGAGACTATAGCGGTAGGGCCCCGCGCCTTGAACACCAGAGCACATCGGCATAGTAACAGCGACGCGTTTATCGAACAGACCAGCTGCCAAAGCGGCTTTGCCGAGTCGAGAACAACCCGTAACACCGACCTTTTTGGCGTCGATTTCAGGTACTTTGAGCTCGATACCATCGAGCACGCGGTGAAACCCCCATGCCCACGCTGTAAGCACACCTGATGTTTCATCAGCATAACAGTTGAAAGCTCAACGCTAGACACATACCGATATCCTTGCCATTGTACAGCGTCCAAAAAGCCCCACTCTTGGTATTACTATCCGCAGCAACTCTAGTATAGTCAAATGTAACAATCGCAATACCCGCGCTCGTGTAACTCCTCGTATCCATCCCCCCGATGGAAATTAACACGGGAAAAGGCCCCGTTCCAGGAGGTAGATTCAGCGTCGCGGCGATACTCCCTGTTTTGCCGCCCGTCGCCACGGTTACGGTCAAGGTGTTGCCGGAACGAGTAGCTGAGACTGTTTCTTGAGCATTGGAGGGGTAGTAGCCGTATTGATATTCCTGGAGGAGTTGCAATATTTCGGGTTGCCGGCATTGGAGCCATTCTTCTGGGCTTGCAACGCGCGTTTTGCCGTCGAGGTAGAGGAAGGGATCGGGCATTGTTTTTATGGAGGGGAAGGCGGAGGCTTTGGGGATAGGGTTTGGAGTTGAGGGACATGTTAAGTTTGTTTGGCGGGTTTGAGGGGCGGAGAGATGCTGGATTACTTTGGTCTCGAATGGGGTGCCGGTGGTGGCGGCGAATAGGGCCAATAATGGGAGGATTTCGAGAAACATTGTGCTGATATGAGTGTAGGAGATGGAAGGATATGCAAGATTCGAAATCAGTGGTCAAGGGATTGGGAAATGTGAAAGTCTTTTTGTACTCCTCGTTCGGACAAAAGGCTGCACGGCTTCTTGATATGGAGTCATGTTATCAGGGTGCTATACTACTCATGCAATCTTCGTAGATCAGTGTTTCTAGCATATGAAATTTCCGATCCCGGGTGACGAGCGGTCGGAACTACCGATAAAACTGTGAGAATGAAACGGCATTTGAACGGCATCTAGGTCGCCAATCTGTAGCCCTAACGCTATTAACTGGGATGCCCGACCTATGGTAAAAGATGATAATGATAGCAGTGGACAGACGGAAAGCATAATGAGAGCATGACGTGAGATTTCAAATCTTAGAATTGCAAGGAGAATTGGGTGAAGCAGAAGGTGACTGGACGTGTAGAGACATGTGGTGGGTCGGTGTTTGTGGGGCTCTCATATAGACGGGTAAAGAGCAATGATGTGGAGGCAGTTATGTGCGGAATACGATGACCCGAGAGATACTGCTTTCACAATCAATAGCGCAAACGCCTTGTCCAACATTGGTTGGCCTTTTCGCAAGCGGTTGTAGGTGTAAAGCTTTGTAGTGTCGTCGGCGAATTTAGGACTACCTCGGCTTCGCCTTATCTTATCGGTCAGCCATGCAGCTCGCGTCCTACCCCATTCTTGCTTCCTTTGCGTCGCTGCCACGCGCTTCTTTCCATCGTATCACAGCGCGAACGACGTGACTAAGAGCATGCAGCCACTATCGAGGCGCCCCTATCAATTGCTTGACTGCACCCACCCTTATGTCTTATTTCCGACAGGCGCGGTGGAGTGGATCCAAAGAAGCTGGTCCCCTTCAACATGGCAGTTCTTGAGTTTGAAAAAGCTCTTGGTACTCCAGGCCTGAACATTACCAATTCCATAAAACATGGTAGACCCTGGTATATCTGTAGAATATGTCGACGTCCTTGTAGTAGGTGGAGGACCAGTCGGTATGCAGTCACCCATTCACATCAGTACCCTCTCTAATACCCTCGACCAGGCCTCATAACCGCCTACCAGCTTGCGCGTAACCTTCCATCCGCAGAATACCGCATCAAAATCATCGAGAAACATGTCAAGTCCTCCCAAGACCAGTATGGGCGCGCCATCACCCTCTTTCCTCGCAGCTCTGAGATGCTCGACCAACTGGGGCTCGCCGACTCGCTCGCGCAACAATGTTTCGCTTGCCGAGACACCGTCAATTATGACAAGTATGGGAATGAAGTCGAGGGCAGAGGATGGGCATTTATGCAGGACATGAAAGATACAAAGTGGGATTTTGCTTTGGTGCTCAGGCAGAAGTACCAGGAAGAAATATTTCGGAGGGCGATGAAGAAAGAGGGGCTGGAACTTGATGCGCCATACACTTTGGTGAATCTTCAAGTCATGGGGAATGTTCAGTCAGATGGCCATAGAATCTCAGCTACCATTGAGCATGGTGAGACTAAAGTCAAGAGCGTGGTCAAGTGTCGATATCTTATTGGTGCTG
Source organism: Stemphylium beticola (assembly GCA_029100535.1). Lineage (NCBI taxonomy): Eukaryota > Fungi > Ascomycota > Dothideomycetes > Pleosporales > Pleosporaceae > Stemphylium > Stemphylium beticola. The sequence goes on along the minus strand of JARBXR010000050.1, from coordinate 182,370 downwards.
ATGGCGGGAAGTCTTTCGTTCGTCGAGCAATGAACATTCCCTTCGACGGCTCCTCCACCACGGACAAGTGGGTGCGCATCGACGGGGTCATCGAAACCGACCTACCTAAACCTCGAACATATTGCGCGATCGAGAGCCCCACACACGGTAATGTACTCTGGGCAGCCTTGGATCATGGAGCTACACGTATTGGTTTTGCATTTACGGCTGAGCGACAAAAGGCATACAAAGATTTCAACGAAGAAGCCGCCGTCAAGGAAGCCATCGCCTCAGTGAAGCCTTTCGATCTTCAATTCAAGCAAGTGGATTGGTGGACGATATACGTCGTCGGGCAACGCATAGCACGCTCTTTCTTCGTCGATGAGTGTATCTTCCTTGCAGGCGACGCCTGTCACACACACAGCAGCGGGGCGGCTCAAGGCATGAACACCGGTATGCACGATGCGGTAAACCTAGGCTGGAAGCTATCTCTAGTTCTTCAGGGCTTCGCAAAACCAGAGCTTTTGCATTCATATGAGACTGAACGCTTGCCTAACATACAGCGGCTGATCAATTACGACAAAGACATTTCTCGGCTCATGACCATGCAACTGCCCGAGGGATGGACAGGCGATCCAAATGCGGACCCAAATGAGATTTTGGGTACGGTAATGGCGGAAGCAGCGACTTTTAGCAGTGGACTGGGCATCTATTACGAGCCAGACACCTATCTCAACCTTGTCCAGAGCTCGGGCGTCGCAACCTTGCAGCCTGGTCAGCGCGCTCCAGACGTCACACTTCAGAAACCCGCGACTTTCGAAGCTACGCGTCTACAAACCGAGACCCCGAATGTCGCTTCATTCTATATTGTGCTCTTCGCCGGCGATGTAAAGCGCACCAAATCCGCTCTGGCATCTTTCACAGCCATGCTGTCGGCAGTTTCTTGGCTGCACAATCCTGAGGTTCCGGTATCCTGGATTTCCATTATCGCGGGACCCGGCGGGCCATCGGCGTATGAGACGCTGGATGGTATGCCGTTCGGCCGCATATTTTACGATGAAGATAACAGTGCGCATCTGCGGTATGGTGTGGCTACTGAAGAGGGCGCTGTACTTGTCCTGCGACCTGATGGCTGGGTGGGTACTGTGATCGGCCTAGAAGCGGACGCGGCAGAGAAGCTCGACAACTATTTCCGTCGATTTCTTATCGCCGCCGATGGGAGTAAGAAAGTCGGTGCAAAGTTATAGATACGCCAATGTGACAGCATTTCGAACGCAGATTCCATTATCTTTAAGGCAACCAGCACAAGCCCTTGCTAAGGTGTGGGGATCCCGTACAATGTGCCGCACCTGCATAACTAGATATCCCCACCACCCTTTTCCGCTTCTACGCAAGCTCCACAGGACCCGAATTACTCAAAATGATGCTCTTACTTCTATCGTTGTCCATAGTTGGTCTCACCAATGCCAAGTGCTACGAGCCCAACATTGCTTACCTACCACCCACCTACAATGTCCATGATCCTCTCCTTCAAGAAGCATTTTCCTCGCTAAGCAAATCACTAACAGAGGCCGTTGCAGCACCACTATACGACCGAACTTCCTTTTCGGTGGAAATCACTTCGTCAAAGGAAACGCTCTTCTCGCACCATCACACGGCGCGCGAACGCAATGTTTCACGACTTGATATCCCACACATTGATAGCGACGCCGTTTACCGCATCGCCAGCATAACCAAAACCTTCACCGTTCTGGGGATACTGCAACAACATGCTGCTGGGAACCTGAGCTTAGATGCGCCGGTGAACCGGTATCTGGACGAGCTGGGTGAGAAGTCAGAAGGTGGCATTCCGTGGAGAGATATCACGTTGAGAAGTCTGGCTAGCCAGTTGAGTAGTCTTCCTATGGACTGTAAGTGTACCCTAGAGAAGTGGGAACGAGAACTTCCGGTATCAGCGGCTGTTGTCATATCGACAAGGAGAATAAGAACGCGTACTGATTTGATAGGAAAACAGGGGCTGAAGACGACTTGATCAATAGTGACTTTGACGCGCGGATCGAATTGGGTCTTCCACCCGATGTATCCCGCGATGGCCTACCGTCCTGCTGTGAGTATTCGCCTGGGTATCAAACCCCACGTACAGCTCAAGGTACATACCCATTCCCCTTTTTTCCAAAGAAGACACAAAAACATCGCTTCAAAGCACCACTGACCATTTCCAAACACAGACCTCTTCTCCCAGATCCAACGCCTCAGTCCCCTCTTCCCCCCAAACCAAACTCCCTCGTACTCCAACCTCGCCTTCACCCTCCTCGGCCAAGTCCTCGCGCGCACCACAAACACAAGCTTCGAGTCTTACATCCAATCTGCCATCTTCATCCCGTTAAATATGACGCATAGCGCCTTCTCCACACCACCAGATGCCTCCGGCGTCATCCCAGCCGTCCCGAACTACTGGGACGCACGAGAAGGGGTATCGAATCCCGACGGCGGCGCATTCAGTTCCTCATCCGATCTATCCCGCTATCTGCGCTTCATCCTCACGCACTACAACAGCGTGGCACATGCGCTGAACTGGCTGAATCCCAACTCAGGTGGAAAATCAGGGTTCGGGATGCCATGGGAGACGTTCAATTCGCACGTTTTCGTAGACGATACGGAGGGAAAGCAGCGCCGTCCCGTACGTTTCGTGACAAAATCTGGCTTGGTCCCCGGTTATGACTCTCTTGTCACTCTTCTGCCTGAGTTCGATATAGGGGTAACACTCCTGTTCGCTGGCCCGGGTAAAGCGTTCTGGCCCGTTCAGGAAGTGCTTTCCCAAACAATAGTAAATGCCGCGCATCGCATTGGTATTCAAGGCCTTCACGAGAAGTACGAAGGCAGGTATCGCGCTGCTGGCGGTTCAAATTCCACCATGGAGCTACGCGCTACACAGAATAGATTGATTGTTTCGACGTGGATTTCAAATGGGACGGATGTGTTGCGCTTTTTTGGCAATATTGTCTCGGGCCCGTTTTCTTTGCAAATCAGTCCTACGCTGCTATTTCGTAACGAGGAGAAGAAGAAGAAGAAGAAGAAGAAGAAGAGGGGGGAACTGTCGCGGGCGAATATCGTCTAGGTGCGGGATGAGCAAGGACTTAATCGTGTGGGTGGGGAGCAAAAAGGTATCTGAGATGAGTTTTGCATCGCCGAGTGGGATATGGCTAGGTATGCGAGTTTACCGATGAATGAAATGGTGTTTTGGGATGAAGGGCAGGGTGGGGCTGTTGAGAGGCTGGAAGTTCCTGCTTATAGGGTGAATTTGACAAGGATGGATCCTGAGGGGGGAAAGGGGCTTAGAGATGCTGAACAAGGGGATATGATGGAGTTGTGAGACTCTGTCCAAACCTTCACTTGCTGCGGCAAAAGAAAAAGAGGCAAAAAAGAAACATACAACAGCGGGGATTCGCTAGTAGTCACCCACCTAACTACTAATCCGCCGGTACACTGCTTATATATGGCTGAGCGGACGGGAAGCCTTGTTCTCAAGATCCTATGGTCGTATGTGGAGAAATTGATTCAATTTAAATCTAATCTAGTCAATATGCACTGTCTGCCATTTTCAAAGGACCTATCCGTACTGAACATCCCGCAAATTCAGGCATCTGCTGAAGGCTACACCTCAATCAATTAGTTCTTTTACTATTACCTATTACCATTGGCTGCGCTACCGTCTAGCTCTGATACATTGTACTGTCCCACAGGAAGTTCCTGAGGCTCCGCCGGCATTATACTATACATAGGCGGTTTGACATCTGCTGTCTGCGCCTCTGTTTCCTGTGCAGCGGAAGCTGCAGCGCCGCCCGATCCTCTTCTCCGATACAAAAAGAAGGCGATAGCGCCCAGTATCGCGATACCTCCTACCGCACCCACAACAACACCACCGATTGCACCTCCTGATAGCGTTGACGCTTTGTCTTGTGACGTTGGTGCGACAAAAGAAGTGGGCGAGGGTGTAGCACCGGGCGAGCCGTCCGTAGAATTCGCGCAAAATTCGGTGACCATGTTGTTTTGCTTGTCCACGGCGACAATATCGGGAGCCTTGGATTCTGTGTTCGCTTTCCAGACGGAGAACCTGCCCGCGTCTTGGTTGACCATTAGGTAGGCGGAGCTCATGAACAGTCGACCAAGGATAGGGAAATCGTTTGAATTTTCGGCTTGGAGGGAGTTGATTACCACGTTGCGGACTGATGTGTTCGTCTGGACTGCGCCGTCGGACGTGATGTATGTGTCGGGCACGACGAGTTCGGTGTTGGGGATCTTGACTGAGATACTGTTTTGGAGCTGAATTGTCAGACCGCCGTAGTAGCTTTACCATGATCATCAGCTTTGCATGCTTTCCGAGCGGGATCGGTACGACACTTACACATCTTTTGGGTCGAAGAGCATTGTGTAGAAGTTGATACCGAAGCTCCTCGCCTCAGGCTTACCATCTGGAGGCGTTCCACCTGCGAGTGACCAGAAGCTCTCATAGTAACTCCTCGGAAGGGTCATTAGCCCCGCGAAACCGGGACTGATACATGCTTGGATGGCCGCTGATTGCGATCCCATGAAGATACTCATGTCGGTACCATTCGGCCAGTTCAGAAGAATATCGCCAATCGTTACCACCATGCCCGTCCCACACCCACTGCCCTGAATCAGCGACGACGTGAAATTGTCGTTCTGATCCGCGATGAGCGATCTGTCCAGGCCACCGAGAATCAGCGAACCTGGAGTCTGCTTTTCCACGGGACCACCGACTAATCCCCAGAATATCGAGTATGCTTTTGTTCCTATGTCGCCAGCGGACACAAGGGCGCGCAGAAAGGATGAGTTCCTGCCTAAGCCAAGCTGAGATTGGCTGGTGTACGCTGAGCGGAGGTCTTTTTGCGGAACGCCGAATCCGAATGAAGGCAACGTGGTGTTGCTGCCAAAACTCAGAGTATCTTCGGTCCAGTCAGCTTCAAAGCCATCACTATATTTTCGATCATCAATCGATTTGTCCGTGGATGATTTTGATGTGTCGTATGCGCCGCCCCGAAATGTTACGCATGCTCCAGATGAGGTGGTGTCTGTGCAAACTCCATCTGTTCCATAGATGTAGGTTTCGTTGTAATCGCTGTCAGTGGTGCGAGTTAGCCGTGCCAAGTCCACAAGCTCGTCGATGTTCGGTACATCTTATTATTCCGCATAACGTGACGAGAAGACTGATCGTAGGAAAACTGGTGATTGATGTTACAAGACGTACCCGCTAGGGAAGAATGAGATATTCTGGTCGTTGGAGCCGACAGTCATGGAAATCCCCTTCACAAAGGCTCCATTGGGCAAAGATACATTTTCAATTGGTGCGACAAGAGGCTGTAGCTGACACTGGCTCTTCGCAAAAGTCACCAAGTGTAAAACTTCGAGGACCAGTGGGAGGGCGCGTGCTGGAAGGCGCATTGCGATACTTGATGTCGGAGGTTGCGACGTAAGGGAGGACCAAAAAGCTAGGAGTCGCTGTTCAAGGCAGATAAGGTAGCAAGGCATTCCAGACAATCGTCCCGAAATGAGTGGCGTAGCATATTCATTAGATTCCGATGTTGTACTACAGGGACATGAATCCTTTGTTGCATCGCGACACTTCGGGTTAGCGTTGGCCCCATAGATCCCGAGATCAACCAACGAGCGAATGCCACTTAGCGCTGACCTAAGATTCTGCAACTTTGTGGATTCAATCAACGAAAGGATCGCGCGTTGCCTACTTGTAATTTGTGACTGTGACCAAGCTCGGAACGGGTATTGTGATAAGCGCTGATCTCCTGTACGTGCCTTAATAATAGCTGAGCGGTGCCGCAATGCCACATCGCTAGACTGAGGGCTGCGACGAACGCTTCCATAACTTTGTCGCAAGAGACGCCTTTCGCATCCCCTTTGAGAGGGTGCTTTGGGCCGCGCGCCTTAGCCTTACTTAGCTTCTTGGTCACCGATCTCTGCTCAAGGTACCCTATATCACCTGCGCGTTCGCACGAGGGAAACACCCAGCCTCTGCAATATCCTATTCGACCGAGTTTTTGAAACGGGCTGTCGCATGACCAATCCGAACACCTACCACGCACCATATCTACTTCCAATTAAGCCATGATGCTTTCCCGCAGAAGAATTGAATTGGTAGTGGTAGCGGTTTTCCTGCTCTGCGCATGGTTCCTTTTTGACGCCCATTTCAATACCATCCAAGAAGAATCTGTCGAGCACAGCGTTGATAAGAAGCCGTGGCGATATGAGGCCACAGAACCAAAAGAAGAGCAAAAGACAGTTGAGCAGGAAGCTGCACATAGCGGCACGAAAAAGGTGAAACCACCAACCCCCACCGTCATCCAACATGCAAGCACACCGGCCCAGAGTACTGCGGTGGCGACACCTAGCCCAACGCCACCAGATCGCGTCGTGGTAATGGCAAAGATCCCCAAGGAGGATACACACTGGGTGCATTCCGAGCTTCCAGACTGGCAACCAGCCATCTACGACATCGACATCGAAACTCCGCACAGCACATCGACGCTGGATCCGCTCACCAACAGCACTTTGCGTACCCTTCGGAACAAGGGAAAGGAAGCAAATGCCTACCTCGCATACATCGTGCAGAATTACGACAACCTCCCCTCGACAATCGCGTTCATTCACCCGCACAAAGACGGCTACCCGGCCGCCTGGCATACCGACAACCAGGAGTATTCCAACGTAGTCTCTCTGAATAGCCTCAACGTCGACTTCGTCCAGAGCAATGGCTACGCGAACTTGCGCTGTATTCACGTTCCCGGCTGTCCAGACGAAGTAATGCCGTTCCGAGACCCGCCCGAGGAACATCGCACAATCGAAGCAGCGATGCCGGATGCGTGGCGCGACTTGTTCAACAACACCGATGTACCGCAGGTCCTAGCGACGCCTTGCTGTGCGCAGTTTGCGGTGTCGAGTAAGCAAGTGCGCAAGCGGCCGTTGGACGAGTACAAAAAGTACTACACGTGGTTGATGGAAACTCCGCTGATTGACGAGACAAGCGGACGCGTGTTCGAGTATCTTTGGCATATTCTGTTTGGTCAGGATCCTGTTTAGTAATTACCCCGTGAGATCGGAATGGGGATGCGCGGCTGCTAACTTTGATCAGCTGTCCTGCATACGAGAAGTGTTATTGCGATGTGTATAATAAATGTTGAGGATGTTCGGTTTCTTCAACGAATCAGCGCGCTGTTGATGACTGCGGTCTTTGGGAGAGAATCGTAGCTTGTCGTTTAAGACACGTTTGTGAATACGGTGGTTATGGGTGGTGGTTTTTCGACTAGCCCGAGGGCAACCAACCAGGGAATTTGGGTATGTGTCGGAAAAACCTCGGACCTCGAAACAAGAGCAAGGCGGCAATCTAAAATAACTTACATGTGGCCGCCGACTCAAAGCATAGAACAGACTGGCAAACACAAGCCACCTAGAAAGATAGAAACTAATTATAGTGACACAGCCTTGGAGTCTTATCGCGTAACTCTTAGTGACATGTGTGGTCCCCAGGCTATTCTTATCGCAGCTAGACTGGCAAATGGGTCTAGGTTGGGTTGGGGTTGGGTCGTCTTAGCAGCGGCCCTAACCCAACCTAATATTAACCTAAGGTGATTAGTAATAGTATAGAGGTAGGGCTAGGTATACACTAGACTGTAGTAGAGGTTAGAGTTAGGTTAATCAAAAATAGCTATATATGTTACAGACAGCAGCAGATCGAATCCTTCGGTCAAAGAAAGCGAAGCTGGAGGCCAGTTGTCGCACAGGGCGAAGGATAATGATTAGCGTGGGGCACGCAGATCACGTGATGTGCTATCCCGCTAAGAAAGGGATGGACTGCCATCACAACTATCCCACAAAAGGATGTACCCGAGGGATAGAAGGGATAGCAACGGATATAGCAACAAGGATATAAGGATAGAAAAGTTTTATTATTTCTCTTTGTAAGGGGCAGTTATAGGCAATAGTATTTGCTTCACACTGCAAGAGAATAGTGGAGGATGGCTCTGTATTGCTATGTTACACGGGGTTCGGCGATACTTCTCTCGTCCTGGTCCGTACTAAGGCAGGTAAGGATTATTGTATGCGGGAGGCCGTGGAGTTGTCTGGCGACTAAGTGGGATAGTAGGTGTTCGGGTAAAGACAATTCAATTCTATGAACGATAGAATAACTAGCTTGCACTCTGGGTAAGAGATGAAACTATGAGAGTTGACCACAACGAGAGAAAACAATGAAACCTTTCCATCTTTATATCCTCGTTGCCATGTCCTGTGTCCTCTGGCCAAGTTTCCGGCATCTCAGATGTCGCTGGCATCTGGAGATGACCTGACACCTGTGGAGGACCTGGTATCTCAAGATGTTTGGTCTTGGCGAGATGTCAGTCACGTGATCTAGCGCGCCCCGCGCTGATCGTTACCTTCTGACGTGGCCGTGGTTGACCTTCAACCCACACTTCCCCGTCAAGGAGAGAATCCTTCGTGTTGCTTGTAACAGATTAGGCCTTAGCTACCGGGCTCTAGCGCGCTGCAGCAGGTGCAAAGAGACTAGGCATAACTCACGTACGTGCCAAAAGGATATTTAAGATACTGCTTTATCTACCTATTAATATCAATATATTGTATTATCGCGCTGTTGAGCTGCACGCTTGCAGAGGTGGGTAAGTTTGGTGGGGTGCGGCGCTCGCCCGTGGAACACGTTATAACTAATCAATGAGCTTGTCCCTGAGTTTCTCAAACAAGGAGGAAAAAGATATCAAAAACATACAACAGCGGAAGTGCGCTAGCGGTCAGCCACCTCTCACAAGCACGCTCCTGTCATCTTCTTATGCTTTGGCCCCCACATGTCGTTAGGCATCCAGCCCCGCTAGCAAAGGTTTCGCCCCCACCGAAGATACATGCTTGGGTATCGCCACTTGGAGCATGCGACATAGCCCCGCTTGATGTCACCTAAAGCTGACACGAGGCGATACCTTACTACACCTTCCGTATGGTTGTTCTGGTCTGGTTGCGATGACTCCGCAGAGCGACATATCGTACTCTGGCGTCTCCAGGCATTCCGACGACCGAATGTCGTCCAGTGAGGTCTCATTCGATGCGCAATCTCCCAATCACATACGCAGTGGACAACAGCGCATGCGTGAGAGAGACGGCTATGGATATGAGCCGCTTCCTAGATCATCAAAACCGACAACGATCGCGCAAACTGTACCTCTCACCAGCGAGCACAGAAACACGAATGACAAACCCATCCGTAGGACAACTGTACGATGGCGGATATCTCTCTACACACCACTTTCGATGATCGGACTCTTCATATCTGGACTGCTTGTGGCTATCGGCCATCATCTCTTCTACAAGCGCTTCGACGGAACCTATGTTCGAGGGCCAGGCGAAGACGGAGCCTCAGAATATATCTCCCAAGTCTGGATTATCAGGTATGGGACTGCGTTCGCCTTCATCGCAAAGACTCTACTGGCAGGGTCGACTGTAATTGCCTACAAGCAGCATATCTGGATTAATTTGCGTCACAAATCCAATCCAGTCTCTACTATCGATGCTTTGTTCTCAGCTACGCATGACCTTCTTGCCTTTTTAAGTCCTTCATTCTGGACAAGAGCTAAGATGCCAGCCTTCATGGCCCTGGTTGCATGGTAAAGAATCTCCTGAGTGCACAGTAAGAGAAAAAGCTAACTTGCTTAAAATAGGTGCCTCCCTCTCGCCGCTCTTGTTGTGCCCTCTACTCTTACTGTGCATCCGGCTTCGTCTGTTAATATCATATCAGCATCAGTTCCGACGCTCAACCTTAACGATAGTTCGTTGTATTCTACCACTTTTGGTGATGGCGACTCGCCTTTGCTGCGCAGGTTGACTCTGGCGACCGCTACGGGAATGCAGATACCATCCATGAGACGAGTCTACCCGAAGCAAAACGCAAGTTATAGACATAGCTTCGATGGCCCTTCACTAAAGTGCGAGGAAATGGCCGGATTCCGTCTACAGAACATGTCCGCAATTATCAACGAAACTACAAAACAGATACTTCTCGGTGCCCAGCAGTATACGGGGAATGCAGATATGAGGTACCTCTCCTTCACAACAGAAAAATACGGGATCAATACTGCTGGATTTAACAACGTCACCACTTTTGTCTCGGATTGTATCATAAACAATACCTGCGAAACCATTACAACGACACCTATCCTTTGGGCAAAGATGGGGAACGAGAGTATAACTTGCAACACATACAACACCAACTTCAGAGCATGGTTTGGCGTCCCCGACTATGGGGCTCAGGGCGACACATATCCCATTTCAGTCATCAGTTACGAACACAAAGAGCCACTAAACACGGGAGTTACAAAACACATATTTAACGCTCTCGCAACTATTCTGAACGGGTTCTTCGGCGCCTTTATAGGTGGCGGCGTCGGTGGCGGCTTCTTTTCCGGTGGTACTATGATCGTCACTTCGGCGCTGCTAGAACGACTGCAACAGTCGTACGATACGCTTAGATCAGTCATACCACAGGAGCCCTGGATGAAAAGCCGTGAGAACCAAACCCTTGCCGAATTGATTGAAGAGCTGTCCAGAAACCAAACGCTAAGTCTTTTCAGTAGCGAGGTACTTTGGCTTCCCTATGAGGATATGGACAAGGCGCCTGTTGGGTTTTGGGAAGGGCACAGTGAGTACCAGTACCTACCGTACAATCTTTGCATGGCTTATAGCATTGCCATCATCTTGGCCTTCTTGTCGGTTATACTGGGTTTGAGAGCGCTTTACCTAAATGGCGTAAGTCACGATAACTCATTCTCGTCTATCATGGCTGCGACAAGAAACGCGTATCTGGATGAACTTACGCTAGGTCACTCGCTAGGTGCTACGCCAATGGGCAAAGAGATTCTCAGAACGACGTTGAAGTTTGGCGTCTTGAGGCAGGAGGAAGGAAACAAGGAGAAAGGAGAGTCTAGGGCAGGTTTTGGCATTGGGGAGACGGTCGACATGCTGAAGAAGGGACAGCATATATGTTAATACACACGATCGTCAGTGTGCGGTCCGTCATAATCGTGCCGCTTTCCCGCTATTAAGTAAGAGAAGGCGCGCTTCCTCAATAAGTCATGGCTTCGAGGCTTCGAGACAAAATCATCGGGGCTGTAAGCAGTAGAGACATTTTACGAGACAGTGACAACATACATCTACAGAGCATTAAAGCATTAAATTATGTAACGGTGTATGGAGGGAAGGACTGCGCTGTCATTTGTATAGCTACGAAGGAGAGCAGCTATATACGTGTGTGGGATGAAAAAGTGTGGTAGCGATAGCCGTACCCAACTTGTGACGGTTTGTGAGGTGGGCACGTCACGTGTGCCACGTGCGTTGTCCTGCTCTCCTCCTTCCACTCCATGAGCACCTTCTGCTCTTGCTGGGATCAGAGATACGTCATAAAAACAGAGGGTATACATAGCTGCGCGCGTCGTAGCTACAACAACACAACAACAATACACTGATTACCTTTTGCTGAGCTGCTCTACATGATCATTTGCTTCACTGCATTCACCGCGACACAACTTGTACCGGAGTGGATCTTGGCAAGGTCCAAACCGTTACGTTAGTACTTGATCCTCAAACCCCTCGAGTGATTACATCAATCTTCCAATCGTGCTCACTCACCTCGTTCATCACGCGCCCAGCTCATTTCAGAGAACCAACCCTAGGTCATCTAAGGACGACCTTCACAACGTCTTCCTCTTTAAGCGGGGTCGGCTCCTTCTTAAGCTAACGAGATATTACAAATGCGGAAGATCTTTGATCTTCTTCTCGTGTCCTATGGTGAAAAGGATCGTAGAGGATCGTAGAGAGAACAGCGGTAGAGGGAGCAGGAGTAGGAGCAGGACTGCAGCGGCAGGTTGAGCCCCATCCTGGCGGCATTCTATCATTAACTCAGCGAGCACCTTTAGACGGTTACAGCATGTTGAAATGCTGTTAAGAGTTATTTAGGGCTGTGTTGGTGGGGTGCACAGCGAGTTGGCGACGGAGTCGCGATTCCTGAAACGGGTAACCGAGGACGAACCTCAGTCAATTGACCCCAACCCGGAACTGCGAATTTTGACGGATGGCGAGGGTGAACTTGTTTTCACCCTTGCGACTGCCACAAATTCCCTTAATTTTCCTGTATTCGGTGATCTAGACTGCTTAGCGCCCTTTCTTAATGCAGTCTTTAGCACACATTACTGTCCGCCAAGGTCTAAGGAGTACAGCCACCAACACTCCATAGGCTGATCGAACACTAAAAACAAACCACTTTGTAAGCGCTACTGCTAAAGCAGCGGTACTAGCCCTTAGGGTCCGCGCTAGCTTATCCCACCCTGCGACACTAATCGCGACGGCGACTTCAGGCATGGACGAGCGCGAATTGTGCTATCGGTGCGCGGTCTCAGAGTAAGTAGCCCTATTTATCAAGACGTTCTCTACTAACAGCTAAGCACACAGCTGGCTTTGCCGACGCCCTACGCAACGCAATAGCTCAATCGTCATCAACCTCACAGCGCCGTCGCCGCGAACCCTCCGAAACCTACAGCATACAGACGTTGCATGTTACTGGTGATAGAACAGCAGGCTGGAGAGGAAAGCCGATTCCCGTGGCGGAACGTCATCCTTCTCCTTCACTTTGACATGACACTACCCCATGTTTCAAACATCTCGGTTAGAGCTTGCACAGCACGCGATAGATGGGCTACCGGTGGGTGAAATGACGACGATTCCGAAACCGAAACCGATGCTGTTACTCTTGCAACGTGGGGGCGAGAGCGCGGAGGTTGAATTGGGCAGGTGCTTCGCCGACGCTGTTTCAGCCTCGCCGAATCGAAGTGCTGCGCCGCAGCCTCCTGATCCTTCCCAGTACACACAGAAAAAGGGACTATTAGAACATGGCCACGAAGAACTACGTCTATTAGATACATTTTTCGTTTTACCACAGCTGTCAGTCGCTAACGTGGCCTGAAGCCTTGCCTACTACCGCCTACTTCCGTACAACCCAAGCAATCAAGCCTCAAAGAGCCATCAAGACATGCCTTCCCCCAATAAAGGTACTAAAAAGCCCAAGTTGAACCGGGAGATATTGGAAGATGAGAACGTGTACTTCTACGAGAATGTCCACACAAAAGATTCTTTACCTAAATGGCTTCGTCCCATACGCTGGCAGATGAGACTCATGCATATAAAAGTTCCAAAGAGTAGCAGAAAGATGATTGTCACCGACATCTACTCTGTTGAACTGGAACCCCGAGAACTCGAAATTGGTAGGTGCTGCAGACCTGACATGCTTTCCCTGGGCTGTCATCGAAGTCAAAACCAGCACGTGGAAGCGTGATGGGGCAGAGTTTTGTTACTGCCAAGCTGCAAACGCGTCTGCTGAAGCGCTTATCATGAGAGAAAAGCTGGCTGAGAGGGTAAATGGACCGAGTAATGACGCTCTGGTCATCTTCTCGTTTACGTGCGTGGGTCCAAGCGTCCGGTTTTGGCTCACATTCCGACACCCAGTGAGTACGATCGTTACCATACAAGCGTCATGCGTGGCTAACATCCGCTAGACCAGCCACAACATTGAAATGCGCTGCATTTGGGCAACTTCATTGGAGCTTACTTGGGGTGTCTTCGCATTGCGTATGGTGATCGAGAACATGCGCAAATGGGTATACGATCGGGTAAAACCTGAAATATGCAGATGGATCACGCATGTTCGCTCGCATCCAAAGCCCCATACCTTGCTCACCCCGGATGGCTATCGATCCGAGCAACGGAGGAGAGCCAAATCCCTCGAGCCGCCCAACAAGAGAGTCTCCGATACACCTTCTACGTCACGAAAGCCCCCTCGCTCGAAAATCATCCCGGAGTTGTCGAGAGAGAATACGGTACCAAGACGCGCGCGCTCACCCAGTCCACTGTCTCGACCATTGGCTCGATTGATCATTCGTACCGACGAGTTGGAACGACTTGTCTCCGACGAAGATGAAAGCGATTGGGATCGCTACACAAGTAGTTCCGACGAGGGAAGTTACGTACCAAGCGATGATGCGAGCAGCGATGACGATGGATACACCACTGTAGAAGAAGAGACCTATGACATAAGCCAAGATGAGGATGAACTCGACGAAGGATACTCTAGTGACGGCTCATAGACGGAAGCTTTCCCATAATTACGACCTGTGTTGGTCGTGTTTACGCTAGGTAAGAACCGGCTCGTTGTAGATTGTACGTTTTCTGTTGGCTGTCATGACTTTTCGCATTGAGCTTTCCTTCCAAATGTTTCTCCCATAGCTGATCTATCCCTGTATAACATTTACACGGTTTGGTTTGGCTATCATCCTCATTCTTTTGCGTGTGTACTCGGCGTATGAAGGCTCCCGATCAATACTGTGCAGTCTTGACCACTGTTATTAATACAATCGATGGCACCTCCAGGCAGCTCAAGCAGGATACTCCTCGACCATTAGCCTGACGTCCATCCCTACATGGCGGGACACCCTGTGTGACGGGACGCTTTTTCATCCGGACCTTCGGCATCAGGCCAGCGCGACTGCACAAAGTCGAGCTCGACGCGCGTCAAATCTGCAGCTGCTGCACAGCGGCAAGTGTCTCCGCTACCCGTCCAGATTCGTGGCGTCTGAGGACTGCCTCCCGTGAACGGGGCCTACAGCGAAGCACAGCCACCCGTCCGCACCCATGCAGCTTTACATGCCTCTCAGTCGCCTCCTCGCAGCCTGCTCAGTGTGCTTAATGGGTTTCTACGGCAGAGACGTCTCCTGCTGCTCCGCAACTCTTATCTCTCCATGCCCGTCCTGCGACCCACTATTAAGTGCGCGGGCATTCTTGAAAGAGCATGCGGGGGGATAATGCGCCTGCTTAAGCGCCTCCCGGGCGATAGCGGCTTTGAGCTGACCTTTTGCAATGACAACCCCGCACCTCCGGACGCTATCCTCTCGCACACCTGGACGGATGGTCGGGAAGTTACATACAATGACCTGTTGGCAGGAACAGGCACGGACAAGCAAGGCTATACCAAGATCCGCTTCTGTAGCGAGCGCGCTGGGGCAGACAGTCTCGAGTACTTCTGGGTAGACACCTGCTGCATAGACAAGTCCACAAGCGACGAGCTGAGCACATCGATCAACTCTATGTTCCGCTGGTACCAGCGTGCAGCCACATATCGACCGAGCGTGGTGCAAATGCGGGTCAACCTAGGCATACACGAATAAGGTCGGCGTCATGTCAAGTTTGAGGAGCAGGCATGAGCCATTCTGGGCCATCCCTCATAGCATGTGACATAGATTGGGTACAGCAATGCTGTACTTAAGCGCATGCGCTATGGCGGTGGCGGACTATATGTCGCGTAAAGGCGGCTTGCTTGCGTTATGATATAAAGAAGAGCCTGGAAAGAAAGACCTAGGAAGAAAGATACTGAGTTGAGCGGGATAGGTTACACTACGCGGCAGTAAGTTACCTGAAGAAATGATAACCAAGACACGAAGCGCGACTGGCAATGTGCGCCCAAGCAGCGCATCGATAAGCATAGATCGGCAGTAAAGAAGGATGCAGGAAATAATAAGCTACATTTAGAGCTCTAGGCGCAGAATTCGTCAAGCAAGCTCAAAGCTACTTTCCTAATACATTCGCGCTACTGTTGCCCTCTATGATTCTTCTGAATCCTCACCTTGCACTAGCACTTCGCTTGCCCGCGCCGATTTGCCCTTTGGCACTAACGTACCCGCCTCTAGGACAGTACTCTTGCGCTTACGACCGCGCTCTCCTTTGCTCGCGGTAGCTTTCTCTTTGGCAGCACGCTTCGCTTGTGCCTCCTCAAGGTCCTCATAGCTCATCACCTTCGCCTTCCCTAGCACTACTGATCTGGTTGATCGGCGAACTTTAGCCTCCTTGTTTATCTTGGAAAGAAACTGATTTTGATCCTGGAGAAAAGCTCGCTCAGCGAAGGATATCTGGGTGGCACTTGCAAGTTTCTGTACACGCCTTTGCAGGCGCTGTTTGCTTGTCTTGTCAAGCGCATGCGTATCCTATTTGATGAGATTATGCAGTGATGTGAGCGCTTCTGCTGTCACTGGCGTTACTGGTGTGACAGGCGTGTGGAGCACTCCACCCTGCGAACATGTTTCCGCCATGTTGTCAGCTGTAGGTGCGGTAATTTCAGCTGGAAGCTTCGGCATATCTCTGAGCACTCTCTCCGGGTTGGACGGTAACAGACCAGTCACATGATGCATTGTCATCACCATTGAGCGAGTCTCGCATGCTATCATCGTCCGTGCCCTCTTCCAAGTCCTCCAGCTCTTCTGGTGTTTTGCGCTTTCCAGTCCATCGGCGAGGACCGAAGGGCGGCATCCCATGGACGGTTTCCGCATGACTTCCAAACCTGTCTTCAGAGCTAAGCATATCTTGGCAGTGAGTATGTGGACAGACAGACGGAGGAGCGTCTAATTGGGCCAGGTGCTTCTTCATATGCGTGTGCAGGTCAAAAGCGCTGTCGAATTGGTGAAAGCGAACCTGCAAGGGCGCATGGCTGTCGCCAAGGCACAGGAAGCAATGCGCGGCCACTGCAACTACACCATCGAGTCGAATCAATCCGCAATAATTGTTGAGTTTCTGGAGATGGTAGAGTTCAAGATGTTGTACCTACTGCTGATCTGACTGGCACCACCTATCGTGCTCAAAGCAGTAGTGCATCCTTGCGAGCAGGGTCTACTCGTTAGGAACTCGATGTTTGTCGAGATGTGATAGGCAAGCTTCCCGTAACTGTCGAAGGTCTGATGGCAAGCAACCTATAGGCGTTGGTGAGTGCGTATTTCTCGGAGATGCCTCGTGACATGAAGAAAGTTTACGCCGCAAGACTTTCCCCGGAAGCTGGAATTGCAGTGGTTCCAAGCACAACGATGAATATAGTTTAACTGGGCTGTCATGTGTTGTCGTGCCTCCTGTATATGTTGTTTGCGGGCACAGTTGAGTAAGTGTTCATTCATACGATCCGGCCCTGTTCTGTCTTGGTCAGTAACGCGGCTAACAGCAAAGCAAGGACACGCACTTCTTGTTCTTCTGAATGAACTGTTTCCTGCACACGCTACAACGCATGTCTTTGGTGGGTGAAGCAGACGCGTGGGTGTATTGCTTCTTCTCTGGATTAGATAGTGTTACTATTGGCTCAAGGATGTCGTTGAGTGAGATCTCAACTTTGTCGACCGCTTCTTCGATGGCCGAACCCTTGGTCTCTGTATCGCAAACAGGGTACATTAGATTTGCAATGGCTTTCCGTTCCGGTTCAAACTTCCAAAGGGCTTGCAAATAACGCGATGGGGAACGTAAAGGTTTTGATGTTACTTGTGCACAAACTGATGCCGTAGCATGAGGAGTGGTGGTCTTCCCTTCGAAGAAATCCTCGCGCTGCTTACGATACGCGACTGTTCGCGATTGCCGTCGCAGAGCATACTCTTCCTTTGGAGTGCGCTCCAATAATGTTACTACTGCGACAGGTGTATCAGGTTCGATAGCTCTTGTTATGCTAGCACGATTGGTGAGCTGAGAGCCTGGAGGCAGTAGTGCAAGAAGATTTCTTTTCGACATCATAGAGGTGTTTTCTTCGATGAGTTCCGTTCTTTGGTCTCTTCCATGAACCATTGATTGGCTGTCAACCCCGACAGTACCAGAAATGTAGTACATAACCGTATCATCGTTAGAATGCCCCATTAGCAATCTCCTCTGAGCTGGAGTTGCCGTTTCTATCGATTGGTAAGCGGAGAACAAAATCGGGGCTTACTACGCAACATACTCTCAACCGCCTTAGCATAAGCCCGACGGAAGCAGTATGCACTAAGCCTATCTTCGTACCCAGTCCGTTGTCCAACCCCTTTGAGCATGTTGTTAAAACAGTTGTAGGTGAGGATGTCGTTTTCCGAGACCGAGCCGTTGTTACAAATGCTTCGAGGGATAGGCTTTCGCTTCAGATCTGACTTGTAGCGATATTTGTGTAGGGAACTGCCTAGCGGAAGCTCCTTTGCTTCGATGTCTTGGAAAAAGTGGCAGTCTTCAAACACTCCGTCTGCCAAAGCCAATACCATGAAGTGTGTAACTGGGCACATGGATCGCATGGTCACTTCCTCGTACAGAAGCATAACAGGACTGTTTATATTAGGGCTCTCGTTCGTGCATTGTGGGGAGTTCTTACTTACGAATGTTTCTTGTTATTTCGATGTCCCTTCCGGTTCCGCAACCGCAGGTGAAGAAGGAAACCCACGTACGTGCCGTTCCTGTAGCGTACTAGATCTATGTCACCGTATAAAAGCCCTTCGTTGCTGTGCTTCCAGGCCGCCAATTCAATAAATTCGCCGGGACAGCTGCCCAAAAGAGTCATGAGCACAACAGAGAATGCCAGCTGCAGGCGTGCGCGTGGATGTGCGCACTGATATTCGTCACACGCCCACATAAACTGCATCAAGTCCTCTGCGACTGGCAAAGGGCCTACCGGTTTAGAATATGCGCCCGTTGCAATCTTTCCGCTCTGCACAAGGTCTTTCGCAACGAAGATCTTTAGTTGTTTGTTCTCGGCCTCGTTATACTAGCGACCAGTGTGAGTCTAAATGGCTCGTTTCAGTGACAGCAGGCGGTTGTGAAGAGTAGTATCGGTAATAATCTCCTCTAGCTGGCCCGTCCTAGTCTCTGCGAGCCATTGAAGGAACAACTTAATGTAATACACAGTTAGTAGTTGTCCAAACGTGGGGTTCACGGGTTCGACGAGGACAGATTCAGTGGATCTAACTCGCTTGTTACAACACATGTAGACGTGTGTTAGCTCTTGACTTAATCCGCCCAGAGAGCTATAGTGTACTCGTATGACTTATAACTTGAGGGAATCCACATAGCTTTAACATCCTCCTTCGTAAGTGGACCCAGTTCTGTCTCTAATCGAACAAGAGCGCGCAGGTGCGAGAGGTCGACTTTGCGTGTCTTCTTAAGCGCTATAGTAAGGAGGATAACTCGAAAGGTCGCACAATGACTGGGTTAAGGAGGGAAGAGAAAAATGTAAAAGGGAATGGGTGGTCGGGAGCAGGCACCGGCACCTGAGCTGGCGGCAGCCATGTTAAATCAGCGCACATCTAGTGCGATGGGTGAAACCGGAAAACTGAAGTGCAGGATGATGAATGACCGTTAATGGTCGTTTGGGGCTGTGGTGGTGGGGGCCGTGACAACAGAGTCGCGATACTGAAAACGGTTACCGAGGAACACCAGTTAATCGACCTCAACACAGAACCACAACTTTTGACGGATCGCGAAGGAGAACTAGTTCTCAGTGTCCTATGGTCATATGTGGAAGATTTGCGCAAATAACATGTTCATAACCTCATTGAGCAGTGGGCTCATTTGTCCGCACTGACCATATCTTTCCCTTTCCCTGCTCCTTCTTCCTCCTCCTCTTTCTCCACCTCCCCCTCCCTCCTCACATGCCCCTTAACCCTACCATCAACGCCCAACCACAGCAACTCAGGCCTACTATAATGCCCCAACGGATCGATGAAATGGCGCATAGTAACCAACATATCCATATCCAGCTCGGCATACACAAAACCTTCCTGGTCGGGCGGCAGCGGCGCCGTCATCCGTCGCCCGTCTGGCGCGTAGACGGCAGAGTATCCGCCGCCGACGCGGCCAAAGAGCGGGTTTCCCTCTGTGCGGTGCGCGGCGATGCCGGATTGGGACATGGTAGGTGTGCAGTGCAGGACGAAGGAGGAAGACTCTATGGCGTAGGTCTGGGAGAGGGATTGGATGCCTGTTGATGGAGAGGAGGAGGGGAGGTTAGTGTTTGGAGGAGAGGGTTGGAGGGTAGGGATACTGGGATATTGGGGTAGGTGTAATGAGGGGTGATGTGTATGTTGTGGGGATAGGGCAGTGAGGGAAAAGCATGGATGATGGTTTCCTGGGAGGGAGGGGGGATGGAAGAGGAGCTGGAGGAAGAGATGTTAGATGAGTTAAAGAAATGGCTATCTCACCTTCAGAGCTCATACTCCAAATCGTAGCATCACCACCACCTTCTTCACCCTCAGTACAAGGATGCACACTAGGCCACGCGGCAACATGCACGCCCTCCCTCCCCGCCATCGTCGCATACTTGACCAACGGCAAAGCATGTTCCCAACAACTCAGCGCGCCCACGCGCCCGACGCCCTCCACGTCCACAATATTATTCAGACTCTCGCCGCCGCCATCTCCAAAGACCGTGCGCTCCATGTGCGTGGGCTTAAGCTTCCGCCGTTTCATCAAAATCTTTCCTTGGGCCGAGATGGTGCATTGAGCTATGTACAAGCTGCCGTGGTCGTTTTCACTGAAACCAAGGACCACGGCGATATGGGCGCTGGCGGCGGCGGCGCAGATGCGTGACATGTGCGGAGAGGTGTAGGAGAGGGAGTTTTTGATGTAGGATGTTGCGAGGGGAGGGTCGAGAGGGCGGGCCCTTTTGTTGTAGGTTCAGTTATTGTGGAGTTCTTGAACTATTTCCCCCGTTCTCTTGTTGTTGCTGTTGGTGTTGTGGTTGGTCACTCACCAGATCCATGCTGGATACCCTGGAATCCAGACTTCAGGGAAAACTATCAACTTGGCTCCTTCCCTGGCCGCTTCTCCGATCAACTTGCATGTCTTCTCGACGGAAGCGGAGAGGTCAAACCACACTGGTTCATGTTGGGTGACTGCGACTTTGACTGTTGCTGATTCTGCTGCTGCCTTTGCTGTCATTTTGGAGGGTTAAGTACCCAGGTGATCTATAGCGGAGGAGAACAGAGAGATAGATGAAGAAAGAAGGAGAGAGAACGGACTAGGCTCTGACTCAACGCAACATGTTCCCCTCGCAAAGTGAAATGCAGTTGAAGTGCGGAATCTATTCCGCGTGGAGAAGTGACACGGCATTTAAGATAAGCTTAGAGGCATTCAGCTACCAAATAAGGAAAGCGGGGTATTCCACTTTAAACTTCTGTTGGGCCAAAGCAGGATAAGTTTGCTGACGGGATCATGTTGCATGCGTCTACTAATCACCATGTGGGACGTCTCCGTTCCGGCCGTCCTTCTCTATCCCTATTTTGAATTGTTTCAATCGAATCTCACAATTTTGCACCCAGTCAAGCCAAATAACCATTCGAGCTCAGCCACTCTCGCACAACTTTTTCGTCCCTTGCCGCATAAGCAGCGTAACTGCGGATGGTGTCATCGACAACTTCAAGACCCTTGTTGTAACCCCTGGTATCCTTGTCGGAGAAGAACTTCTGGATGTCGTCTGCAACAGCCGCATCGGTGAACTTATTAAGACCGAATCTCAAGAAACGCTCTAGCACGACGGGGTTGCCGCGAAGTGCGGGATGAACTGTCGAGTCCCAGTTGTCACGGATGTAGTGCCATACTTCTGGGCGCACCTTGGAGTTGTTTGCGAGAGCGATTGTAGAGGAGTGCTTGTCTTGCATAGCCACGGCGTCCGAGAAGACAAAGTCCATGACTTGCTTCGCTAGCTCAGGCGTTTGGACGCGACCGAGGGAACCCAAGCAGATCTCCTTGCCGTCAATAGAGGTTGTGTTGAGATACTCGTTTTGAACAGCCTTCAGTGCTGATTCACCGCGGTTCTTGATAGAGGTGGCAAAGACGGCTCGGCGAAGAGAAGGGTGGATCGCCTTGGTGTCACCAGCGACGTAGGCATCAAATTTCTTCAGAGCCTCATCGACAGTAGCCTGGTGTCCGACAATACCAGCAGATAGAATGAGGCTAGCGCGAAGCTGACCGACAAGGTAGCTCTCGCCATCTTTAAACTCCCAGCCAACCTTCTCAACAGCGGGCGTGATAAGCTTAAGGTGGTACTTTCGCAAAGCTTCGCTAATGTCTTCGCTGCCGGAGAATACGCTGCGAACGTTGCCAATGTTGGTAAGAATTTGAGACCAGACGAGGTAGTCAGATTCATCCTGGAAGCGCTCGGCTAGTGCGAGGAGGCCAGCAGTAGAGCCGTATCCAGCGACAGCGTTTGCGTACGCATCTCCGATAAGACCAATCTTGTCTTCCACAGTGAGCTGATCGCGCGAGTCTCCAAGCTTCTTCAGGCGATCCGGGGGGTAGTTGGTCCTGTAGAAGCCAGTGAGATTCTTGTTGAGCTGGTAGAAGCCATCGCTGACATCCCGAACAGTATCCTCCTTTTGTGTCAAGGCGGAAGTCTTGTGAACGGAGGCAGTGGAGGCTGATTCGCCAGTATGAAGACCCAAAGGAATCCACCAAGTGGTTTGATCCTCTTCTGGCTTAACGTTGCCCGCAAGAAGGAAGCGCTGCTGGCGAAGGCCAATCTGGCCGGGCTCTTCGGCGACAGTGACGACGGGGAAACCGATCCTGCGAACCCAGAGATCCATGAAGCTGTTAACATCCTGGCCAGAAGCTTTGCTCAAGGCTGACCACAGATCGTTTGTAGTGGCGTTGGAATACTGGTGAGCTTTGAGGTAGTCGGCAACGCCTTGTAGGAAGACCTTCTCGCCAAGATGAGCGCTCAGCATGCGGATGACGGAGGATCCTTTCAGGTAGGAAATGTGGTCGAAGATTTGATCAACCTCAAGACCGTCGTATACGGGCACCTCGATGGGGTGAGAGGTGCGCAGCGCGTCGAGAGCAAATGCTTGTTGTACAGAATCAGTCTAGAAAAGAATGTCAGCAGGCTAGTAGAGTAGATACCTCGAGATTTGTGACGTACGACAAACTGTCCCCAGACGTTCCATTCTATTGTCTATGTTAGCAAGCGCTCTGGGATCGGAGGGAATGATCATACCGGGGTATAGATGGTCAACGGCAAGCCATCCGACCCAGGTCGCAAAGCCCTCGTTGAGCCAAAGCTCACTCCACCAGTCCATTGTGACAAGGTTACCGAACCATTGATGAGCCAGCTCATGAGCTACGACGTAGGCTACCCTGTTTCTGTAGCTGTCTGCGGATGTCGCGGGGTCGAAGAGTAAGGCAGTGGTTCGGTAGGTGATGAGACCCCAGTTCTCCATGGCTCCGTGTGAGAACTCGTGGACAGCCAACAAGTCAACCTTGGGGAGGGGGTAGTCGATCTGGAAGACTTCAGAGAAGTAGTCGACGACCTTGTGGCAGTTGTCCAAGGCGAAGCGTCCTTGCTCCTTCAGACCGCGAGTGGTGTAGACCCTAACTGGGATACTCTTGCCGTTGTACTTGCGTTCTGTGAAGGCTTCAACGTACTCAAAGTCACCAATAGCCCAGGCGAGAAGGTATGTTGACATGATGGGCGAACGCTCGAATACGACAGTGTGGAAGCCGTCGCGCTTGCTGGGCTTGATCTCCTTCTCGGGCATGTTGCTAAGGGCGACCTGGTCCTTGGGCACCTCAAGCTCAACGTCAAAGGTGGCCTTGAGGTTGGGCTCGTCGAAACAAGGGAAAGCGCGGCGGGCGTCGCAGGCTTCGAACTGGGTGCTGAACATATAATGGAACTCATCATCCTTTGCAACGGATGCGGGAACGTCGCCCTTGGGCTTGTACTTGGAGCGGTAGAAACCAGCCATGATGTTGTTGACGAAACCCTCAAACTTAATCTCCAGCTCAGCCTCGCCAGTAAAGGTGATGTTCTCGCCGAAGTCCAGCGTGACCTGCTGCCTCTTCTCATCGTATGTGATGTCCTTTGCCGACTGGGTCTTGTCTCCAGTTTTCAGCTCGGCCGTCTTGAGCTTCAGCTGATGCGCATTGAGAACCAGCGTGTTGAAGCCATCGTCCTTTGTGATTTTGGTAGTGATCTTGACGGTACCTTGGTAGCCGAACTTGCCGCCGAATTCGAGGTCGTGGAGGGAGAGGGCGTAATGGGAAGGCTTAGCCCTAGAGGAGAAATGTCAGTAAGTGTTCGCCTTTCATCGTGTACACATATGGTATAAAGAGACTGACCATGCCGGGAGGACGTCGCGATCTGAAGCCATGTTTGCAAAGCTACTGGTAACCTCGCTCTGACAGAATCTCTTTTGTACGACGAATGCGCCTGATTTTGCTACAGCAAACCTCGGTCGCAGTCGCAATTGAGTGCGTGGGACAGTGTTGAGCTCTCTAGCGGCCGATGAGAAGCTTCTAGAGCTGCAAGCCAAAGGTGAAAGTGGATTTGTAGACAAGAGATGCGAAGTCAATTTCGTGTCCAAGCGTGTCCGGATGAGATTTCGAGAGCAAAGCCTCGCTGAAGCCGAAAGAGCAGCCAGCTTGAATAAGGAAAGAGGGGCTGAATCACTCAAGAGCGGGTTACAATGGCATAAGGCAGTGTCTGGTGGCTGAGAGGGGAAGGTGCGCGTGCGGCATGCCGACTGCCCCACCTCTGTATGATCCCTGTTGCTAGACGTCTAGCGCGGGGTGAAGGAGATGCACGGGTGGCATCTAGTATCCATTGAGATGGACTGTGAACGCTGTCTGGGCGCAAGACGTCATATTCTGCCATGGCTGCATCGACGCCTTGTAGAGCCTCACGTCTATGCGCTTTGCCCTCTTTGCAGTGCACCCCATCACGCTCCGACACGGTCCCGTGTATAATTCATCATGGTTTCGTATTGCGATAATTCCAGTGACGCCGTGCAAATGCTTCAGTCCGCCATAACTGTCTGACCAAACGCCGCGTAAACCGTCGCATTGCCATAGGCAGGCTGCCTTGTATTGCATTTACTATCCCCCTCAAACCCGAATGAGTACATCGAGACATTGGATCCGCCACTCTTTCTTCCCCAGCAGTCCCTTTACCCACTCGTAGCTCTGCGCGTCGCTCACTTGACCCAAGCCGGCCTTTCCCTTGACTCCCTCCATCGCCGTCCTTACCACCACCTGTGCAGTGTGATTTGCGGCCTGCGCCAACACGCCGGCTGTTTCTGACACGGTGCCATTGAGCGCAAGTTCGGCGCTGTCCGACAGCGGCGCATCAAACCATGGTGTGTGAAAATCGAAGAGCGCGACGACGAGAATGAAGAGAAGCAGCGAGCAGTACACGCACGGTCGATTTAGAAAGTACGTGGCCGATATGAAGAGGACGAGGTAAACGGGCGAGGCTTGGGTTCGCAATCTGCCATGCCGTCAGTATGCGCCTGGCGTTGCAGTCGAGAGGCGATAAGGGCGACCTACAAGAAGAAAAGCACGGGTATCCAACTGCGCAGACAGAACATTGTGTTTCGGCTATTCCTTCAGGGTCTTGACGTAGCCTTCTCGGGTCGTGTGAGGTGGTGAGCAGCGCACTTTACGGCGATAACGCTGTTGAAGCACACGGAACACTGATTTTGTTTTCTTTTTACTTGGTAACGACGCTGGCTTGACGCGATCAAGGTGAAAGAGGACGGGCGATGAATCGAAAACAGCAAACGAAATCTATTAATATGCGGTATTTAGGGCAAAAAGGGACGAGGGCTGACAGTGAGAGAAGTAGTGCGGAGCTGCTGGCGGCCGACTAAACTCGGGCAAGCACAAGCACCACCCAAGCCCGCAGCGAGTGGCGTCTGCATGCAGCCAGACGGCCACTGGTTCACCTGTCTCAGCCTTACCATCCACCGGGCCCGTGACGCAACATTGCAGTGACAGGCAGATAGTCGTACAGTCATCCACATTCAATGAAAACCCCTCTAGAGATTCCAATACTTCACATCACATGACTGCGCACAAATTGCGCCATGTCCCCGCGGTGCACAACCTGCACGCCTTCACATTCTGTTGTCCATCACGACCATCGCGCGCGCTATATCAAGCCAACTCACGAGTTACATTTCGGTATACATTCATCGTTATCCTCATGCATTCCCCACTTACTATTCGTCGTCTCGCGCCGCCACGGTCGCGCAATGCCCTTTTAGGCAACTACTGTAACTCTAGCCTCAGCAGTGTCCGTCATCGTCCACCCATAAGAATGCCCGCAAAACGCCCTCCTATACAGATATGCCAATACACGAAGCCAAAATGACGCCGAATTCGGCTGCCGGCAGCAGAAACAGAGCAGTGCGCTCTAACGATTCGTCTACACAGGTAGGTTGAACTTCTTGCCTTGAACGACCCTGGTGAGAGCGGTTAGTATCATGTGATTCGTGCAGTGACGTGTCGTGACTTACTTTGTATAGTAGATGTAGAAGAAATCCGAATACAATATTGTTTGGATGATTCCAGCAATCACCGCAATGGGGTCGTAGAACCTGGGCACCTCGAAGAAGTAGCGGTAGATCCAGTTGGGGATGTATAGCGCCCGGTACGCGCCGAGCGCGAAGAGGTAGTGCGTCGTAATCGTCTCCGCCTCGCCAGTCCGCTGCAACATGAAGAGCTGGGGCAGAATGGCGACAGACTCCAGCCAGATGGAGAATGCCCAAAGAATCTGTATGCTTCATTAGCAACCTTGCTCACCTTCCTCGCCTTCCATCATGTCGCGTACCTCAGAGAAGGTGTATTTGTACGGGAACAGTATCGCCAATACCGCGCTGGCTCCCACAAGATATTGCACTTTGAACGTGTCTAGATTCGGGTCGTGCGTCGGTTTGTAGTCGTTGAGCATGAGGTAGACGGTGTACGCGGAAGTGCTGATGAAGATGATTTTGAAGATGGTGTTGTAGAGCGATTTCGGTTCATAAAAGGTCCATAGCAGGTCGACGTAGCGCGTGAGATAGACCATCAAGTAAAGGAATTGCGACTTGAACGAGATACCAGAGGCGCTCTGCGGACGTGTTAGCCGGCTACTTCGCAATCCATTGGCAACGTGAGCTGGCTTACACTTGACATCTTCATCTTATGCAGAAGAATTAGGATGGAGAGCAAGTGGGATAAATCCCCTGCATCATGTTAGCTTTGCGATACTTGAACCAAAGGCTGCGCGCTCCGGGTCGCGAAGGCGCTCGCCCTCCAGTATGCATACCTAATAGACGGAAGAGGTTCATCATCGCGGCGGACGTGTCGCTGGGCACTGCGAGTAAGGCAGCAGAGGTTCGGCGACGTGAAGTGGTTGATGTGTGGGGATTCGCTCTTCATCACATAAAAAGACACGTTCCGGCAGCTGCAGTACGTAGCTCCATCCCTACGTAATCCTTGCCCGCCAAGACCCACCCCTGCCAGGAACGTCACCTCCGATCGTCGCCCGCTCCCGCAGTGGTTCGCATACGCGCGTACGAGCTACCATGTATTCATCACGGTTTGCTCTTCGCTAGCCCATGGAACATTCTCTTACTGAGATATATTAATGCGTTGATCTATTCTCGCTGTTGTATCTGCTCTACAAAGACTCCGAGGCAGCTCTCACGTTCCGAAACGTCAATGGGTTCCTTCGGGAAATGACCTCTTACACTAGCTTTGGCAGATCCGGAGACCTCAACACACGACTACGGGGAACAACGCTGCTATGGCTTCTTTGCTTGGGTGGAAGGACATCCTGAGGCCCATTCGTGATGGATACCGCCATTTGTTCCCCACACCAGATACTGGACCAACGCCCGATGAGAGGCGCAAACAACGTGAGCTGGATAGATTAAAGGGCTTTACATATTTCGATACTTTCGATCAGCTGGAGTCCTGGACAGAAAAGGACTCTGATCCTGTCCAAAGAGCCAATACGCCGCTCTTGTCGCCCAAGCGCCGAGACGCGGAGAACGACCTCGGCAAGGCAGACATTCTCTTAATTCATGACTACTCAGGAAATTACCATGACTACGAGAGCGTGCAAGCGACCGGCGTCGGGATGGAGCTCTACTCCTGTGAATATCTTCAGTTCGTCAGCTTATTCATCTACTTCTCGCACAAGCTGGTATGCGTGCCACCACCAACGTGGACCAACACCCTTCACCGCAATGGTGTAAAAGTTCTGGGTACGATTCTTATTGAACCCCAAACTGAAGGCTCGGAACGCCTCTTACGACACGAGACAGGTGGGGATAACATCAACTTCCCTGTAGCAAAGACGTTGGCATGCATTGCTACACACTATGGCTTCGATGGCTGGCTGGTGAACATCGAAAAGCCTTTTCCAAACGACATTTGGAGTGCAGAAATACTTGAAGCATTCCTGTATCAGCTAAGAGCTGAAATGGGTGAGCGCATGCGACTCATCTGGTAAGCATATCCATATACCCCAATGGGACCGTACCAATATAACGGCGATTCAGGTATGATGCCCTTACCATTTCGAACAAAATTTCGTACCAAAATGCATTAAATTCATCCAATCTTCGGTTCGCGACCGCCTGCGGAAGCATACTCACAAATTACTGTTGGAAGGACATCGATGCTGAGAATTCCTTACGGCTTGCTCTTGCGAACAAGCTCCGGCCGCAAGACGTCTATTTCGGTATTGATGTTTGGGCACAGAACAAATCCAGTTTCACCCACCCACGCGTGACTTACCCGGAATATGGCGGGGGTGGCACAAATACTGGTGTCGCTGTTGCCAAGCTCGCAGGCTTGGGCCTTTCAGCAGGCATTTTCGCGCCGGCGTGGTCATTTGAACATTTTCCAGGCCAAGGGCGGGATGTTGAACGCGCAGTTTGGCAGGGAGCTGCGCTCGTGGATGGCATGGAATGCTCATGCAAAGATTGTGCCTCACGTCATCAGTCAAACAAAAGCTATGCGATATTGAAGACTGCGAAAGAGCGGCTGGCTGGCTCAGAAAACTTCTTCTGCACTAGTTTTGATCGTGCATTCGCTGTTCGCAAGGATCAACCGAGCGACATATTTGACGGTCATACCATCCGCGCACAACTAGGCAGTCAATCGATTCTTCCATCTCCAGTCAAATCCGGACATGGTGATCCAGCCGTAGAGCTTTCGTATCGTCTGAGAACCGGCTTAAGCATTGGGCGTTTGGTGATAGAGACAACTCGACTACGGTCCAACGATGATGAAATGCTAGACGCATGGCTTCCTCTTTATAGAATCGATATGCCAGCAGATGGATCTCTTCAAGTTGAAATATTCTGTTTGAGCATAGCGCCATCAAAAACTCGCGCTGTTGTTAGCTTCTATCTTCGGACAACCGAAACAGTCCACCTGTCAACTATCGCAATGGACAAAGGGATGCAGCGTATAGTAAGCACACCAACATCTCGGATGCCTGACTCTCGGATGCAAGAGCTTGGGGTGCATGTTCGAGGCCCTGTTCGTTCCACTCTGGGCAAGACTACGCGACTACTGGAGATCTCGAAAATTTGTATCATGCCAATATTTACCTGGCAGGCCTTGCGATCAGTCTCGCGATTAGCTTTAGTCTCCATCAATGAGGTGCGCCTCGAGCACCACGGCGAAGGAGACTGCAGGCACACTCGGTTATGCTGGAGCTTTCAGGATCACGCTACAGTTGATTCAAGAGAGGTCCAAATACCCCGTAGCAGCGTCACAGGTCCTTTCTCCTATTTCCTCATTCGCGTAGATGGTGTACTATTGGGTGAAGCATATGCGTTGCAGCACATCCTTAACAATACTTTCGTTGAAAAGCATACTGGGGGAACTGTAGCATTTGAGATCATCGGAGTAGGATTCCACGAACGAATACTTGTGGAAAAGGGCATTAGTTTGTTTCTGTAGCGATCGTAAGCTTCTGCTTAACCATTGCGTACACAATCTCGATCATTAGGTGGTTGGGCTAAAACCAGACTAGCGTATCGACGACGTCATCGACCGTCAACTACCTTTCATCCTCGCACTTCTGCGCGTCGCGCAATGTATCAATCTATACGCGAATAATGAGAACTCTAGCTTACCGTTTGGCGCATGCATATTATAGATTATCAGGGTCTTTTCAGCCAAGCACCACACTCGCCTTCGCATCATCCCAGGCTCGACAGCTTCACGTATCCGCGTCGACTATGAGTCCATCGAAGCGTAAGGCAGAGAAAGACATATCGCCTTCAAAACCGAAAAAATCAAAAGTGGAAATCCCCGCCTACCATCTCACCCCGTCGAGGCAAGATGGTTCTGGCGAAATTGTCTGGCCAGCCCGACGCGCGCAAATCGAGCGCGCGCGGAAAATCATAAAAGAATGGTAAGCCACATATTCTCAGCCATTCTACCAAGTGCTGATGACGGACAGCGCTGCATCACAAAAGCCAACCGTTATTTTACCCGATAAAGATGCGGATGGGCTTTCCTCTGGTGCTATACTGCACCATACTCTTACAGCGCTGGGTCTCTCATCGCATCTTGTATCTGTATACTTCCCACCAAAAGGCTTCAATGTTCATGATGAAAGCACAAAAGAGGCTCTTACTGCTATGAAACCAGCCTACATCTTTGTCCTTGACCAAGGCAGCAGAAAGACTCCACCTCTCATTGGCCTGCCACATACGTGCCTCGTGATCGATCACCACTTCGCAGATGAAGGAGGGTTCCCAGAAGGCGCCGAGTATGTCACAGCGCATGATTGTCCTCCAGTTGTGACAAGCGCTCTGTTAACGTACAACATATGTCTGCCATTACATCCTGACTTGAGCGCGAAGGTATCGTGGCTCGCTGCATTGGGGACTCACGGAGACCTAGGGGGTACCATCAAGTGGGAACCGCCGTTTCCAGATATGACGGCAATGTTTAAGCAACATACAAAGAAGGCTATCAACGATGCTGTGGCTTTGGTGAACGCACCGAGACGATCTGCAGCTTACAACGTCGAAGATGCATGGGATGCTGTGCTCTCTGCCGACAACCCTAAATCAATTTCCAAGAATGAAAAGCTCCATGAAGCATCTATCGAAGTACGGCGTGAGACCGAACGCTGCACGCGGACACCACCGATATTCTCCGCTGACGCCACCATCGCTGTACTCTCGATATCCTCGGCTGCGCAAATTCATCCCGTCATCGCGACCCGTTGGTCGGGTACTCTGAAGTCGAACAAACTAGAGATTGTCATGTGCGCGAATGAGGGCTATCTTCCGGATAACGTCAACTTCTCGTGTCGCGTAGCAAGATGTGCGCGAGCGAGAGACGGGGAGGAGAAGATTGACATTATCAAGAAGCTGGAAAGCATTGTTTCTGAAGACAAAGACCTTAGAACAAGGCTTGGAGAGAGCTTTGCAAGAGGTCATAAAGAAGCAAGTGGTGGTATAGTAGGCAAACAAGAATGGGAAGAGTTCAAGAAACTGATGGGGGTCGGAGAGCGTACGAAGAAAACGGAACCTGGTAATAAGAAAGAGAAGCCAGCACAGAAGAATACATTGGCAAACTACTTTGGTAA
The DNA here is from genome assembly GCA_029100535.1 of Stemphylium beticola. Taxonomy (NCBI): domain Eukaryota; kingdom Fungi; phylum Ascomycota; class Dothideomycetes; order Pleosporales; family Pleosporaceae; genus Stemphylium; species Stemphylium beticola. The sequence continues at coordinate 151,124 of JARBXR010000050.1, read as the reverse complement.
GACTGCGAAGGTAGAGGGTGCATGAGAAAGGCCTCCCTCCATGATCATGCAACAAACCGAGACTGTTTTGTCATTACAGCTGCCATACGGAATAGGCGCAAGCAGACCCGGGTACACTTTCGAAATGCCGCTGCAGCAAGCCGGCGTTTAGAGGCGCTCAATCTCACTGTCACATCCGAGATGAATATCTCGACCAATGACGTTTGTTCCTTCTTTTTATGTTAGAGAATTGGGATGGAAATCTCAAGACCGGACGACGATCTCCGGGCGTCTGGAATGCGGAAGCAATGAATGGCGTCCTAGTCATATTTCCACGTTTCAGATATCGATGGACCGGGCGGCTCGATGTCCAGGATGCCGGCTGATCTCCAACGCAACTGCAACATCATGCCATCATTATCATCATCAGTCGACTGCATTGGACTCAGCAAACACAATCAGGAGATGTGAAGAGTGCTGCATAGAAAATTTCGCCACACCAACATATCAGCATCGACAAAGGGCTTAGATTGCATTGCTTACATCGCCATGACCGCGACGTCCAAATGACCACACACAATATAACCGAACCCATATAGCAGGGCAGCACTGCATCCTAAACGAGGCCAATCGATGCAATATCCGACCGAAAATCAAGTGCCGTTCTCCATTGGGTAATTTCTGGGGTATGCAGTACCGTCTCCGCGAATGGTATGCATGCACACAGATTGAGTGCTGATGGGCACGCGCTACCTGACAGCCGCCAAGAAAGCTTGGTTGAAGCGAGGCAATCTACATAAGTGAAGGCGATGACTAGGGCGACAAGTCACACAGAATCAGGGATTCAATGTGACGATCGAGGGGTGGTGCTACTGGTATGGCGGCCCGGGGCGATACCTTGGCTGTTAGATTGCTGGCTAGCGAGAGGAACATGAGAAATAAATAGTGCGGCTCCCACCGAAGGACTGAGCGATACAACACGATCAATCACTGAATATTCCACTTCGATTCTCGGGTTTTTTCATCAACAGTTCTCGTCTTTAACCATGAAGTACGCTACCATTTTTCTCGCCACTGCGGCCACAGTCTCTGCCCATTCGACATGGCAAGAACTCTGGGTTGGAAGTGAGGACAAAGCGGGAACCTGTGTCCGTACCGTCAAGGACAACAGCCCCATCACCAGCCTGACCTCTTCCGATATGTTCTGTGGTCGTGGTCCCGCATCAACATCTGGTGTCTGTGAAGTTACCGGTACGTCTTTCCCCCAATCCTCATACTTCCATCCAACCTACGCATATCTCCTTCCTTTGCAAATGCTTCCATAGAGCCTTGAAACTGATGTTGAAAAACTTGCACAGCTGGCAGCTCCCTCACCGTAGAAATGCACGCCCAACCCGGCGCGCGCTCCTGCTCGCAACCCGCCATCGGCGGTAACCACTACGGCCCCGTCCTCGTCTACATGGCCAAAGTCAGCGACGCCAAAACCGCGACCTCGGGCTCCTTTTTCAAAGTAGCAGAGGACGGATACACAGGCACAACAGCGTCATGGGGCACCGAGATCCTCAACGCAAACTGCGGGAAACGCGCCTTCACGGTGCCCAAGAACATTGCCTCAGGCGACTATCTCGTCCGTGCTGAGGCTATTGCGCTGCATGCTGGTGCGGGGAACCCACAGCCGTATGTCAGTTGCTTCCAGGTCAAGGTTACAGGTGGTGGTAGTGCGAACCCTGCTGGTGTTAGCTTTCCGGGCGCGTACAAGATTAGCGACCCAATCTTCTCCAAGGCGATTTATGATTCTAGCTTCAAGTATGTTAGCCCTGGACCGGCTGTTTACAGCGGTTAGGGCCACGAAAGAGCTTTTCTTTTTGACAGGAGAGGGGAAGGTATTCTCAAAGTGAGAATCTATGTGGTGGCAATGGGTAATAGAGGCTTCGCTGTAGATAGTTTATACAACCTTTTTGTTTTTAACATGAGTTCAAGGACGTATCCTCTGCATGGCAACGACCCAATCTCACCCTTTCACCCTACTCTTCCCAAGACTGGCAAACAATAAAGCCTACAGTTCAAACCTCCCCCTCTCAACCGCACCATCAAACCTCAACACAGCATCAAGCAGAACCTGCGCCCCCAAAGTACAATGCTCCGAACTCGTGTACTCATCCGGATTATGGCTAACACCCCCTCTACTCGGCACAAAAATCATGCTTGTCGGAGTCACATGACTAGTCCACGCACTATCATGTCCCGCCCTACTCTTCATATCCATCACCTGTGCCTCACCAACCAAACCAACCGCCGCCCTCCTCACCGCGTCGACACAGCTAGAATGAAACTTGGATTCCGGAAGGCCCCACTCGCGCACAACGCTATAGGAAGTGCGATTACGCTCCTGCTCCACAACCCTATCAAAGGAAGCGAATATGGCCTCAGAAAGCTGCGCAACCAGCGCGTCAGTAGAGCATCGTATATCGACTGTGAAGTCCACGCCAGCGGGAATCGTAGCTTGGGATGCGGTATCGCTTTTTATAACACCAACAGTCGCAACGCCGAACCCATTCTGCACAGCTGTATCACGCAAAGCAGTGATGAGACGTGCGGCTGTGACGAGCGCGTCGGAGCGCGACGACATTGGTGTAGTACCTGAGTGACCTTCTACGCCTATAACGCGGATCGCGTACCATTTCATCGCTTGTACGCTATGCACGATACCAATACTCTTGCCTTGCTGCTCGAGGAGCGGGCCTTGCTCGATGTGCAGCTCGAAGTGAGCGGAGAGCGGGTTGGAGTGGTGGGAGCACGGCGTTGCGCCTAGGTATCCGATCTCTTGTAATGCGGCTTTGAGCGTGGTGCCGTTGCGGTCTGTGGTAGACCAGCAAGTAGATAAGGGGGAAGAGGAGGCTTGGCTCCAGACTCCAGAGGACATCATGGCGCCGGGGAAGCGGGCGCCTTCTTCGTTGGTCCAGTTTATCAAGGCGAGCGGGCTGTGTGTGGATGTGTTGGTTTCGTGGAGGGTGCGGAGGACTTCTAGGGCGGCGTGAACGCCGAGAATGCCATCGTATCTGGGGGTTGTTGTATTAGCTCTGTCTACTCTCTTTCTCCTTTGTAGTTGGCTTTTTAGTGGAGATATCGTGGTACCTTCCGCCTGCTGGCTGCGTGTCCATGTGACTACCCATGCCGATGGGTTTCTTGCCACTTGCTGTTCCGGTGCGTATGGCAAATATGTTGCCCATTTCATCGATTTTTACTTCACATCCCAGACTCTTGCATTCGTTGACGAGCCAGTCTCGCGCAGCTTTGTCTTCTTGCGTAAGTGTGAGACGGCACATGCCTGTCGATGGGGCTGCAAGAGCGCCATATTGCGTGCAGGTATCTTGCAATGTACCATTCAACCTCTCTCCGTTGATTTTCAGGGAACTTGGCGCCATGACAACTCGAATGCGGGATTGAGGCTGCAGTGATGTTGGGGCTTGAAGCGGTGCACCACGAGTGGTGCGAAACTCCCCAACTCGTGTCAAGCCGCAAAGCGCGTCTTTGTTAACTATGACACCGACTTATGACAATTCAGAACGCCAGACATCATTTTCGACTATGCGTCTTCCGTGAATACGCGTGCCGCTGATAAGGTGCGGAATGAGAGCAGTACAAGGAGGAAAGTGGGGCAGATGCGAATGAGGGGTCGAGATAGGCACCTCACTATCCTGGACTAGCCTTCCTTTCGTCATCACGATAACTAAAAGTATACATCTTAACACGACATGTAGTACCTCAAATTTCGCCCTGGGCCATTGAAAAGTGGATTGAGACACGATGGCAGCAGAATACGACCTAATCATCATCAACGGGGTAGTAGTTTCTGAGATTGATATCCAAGAGTGGGATATCGGCATCAAAGATGAGAAGATTGCAAAGGTAGTTCCAAGAGGCGGATTGAAAGATGCAAAATCCGCAAAGATAATCGACGCTGAAGGCGGATACGTCATGCCTGGGGGCGTGGATGCCCATGTACATCTTCAAGAGCCACCTTTATTCGGCAAGGGGTCAACAGCCGACAACTACGAGACGGGCAGTCGATCAGCCGTATGTGGAGGCACAACAACTATGGTAACTTTCGCGCCTCAGAAGAAAAGCGAAGACACCTTACTCGACACCCTAGCCGCGACACACGAGCGGGCAAAGGACAACTGCTACATCGACTACTCATTCCATCTCATCGTGGGAAACCCCTCAGAAAGAGCCTTGTCAGAATTCCCCACGCTCCGCCGCGAAGGCATATCTTCGTTGAAAATCTACATGACCTACGCCGCCCTACAACTGCACGACGGTCAAATCCTCGACATACTCCTCGAAGCGCGAAAACACGGCATCACCACCATGGTCCACGCAGAAAACGGCCAAGTAATCGACTGGATGACCACACAACTCGAGAAAAAGAAGCTCTTCGCGCCAAAATACCACGGCTCCTCTCACCCTGCCATGGCAGAAACAGAAGCTACATACCGCGCAATCAGCCTCTCCGAATTCATGGATACGCCCATCCTCATCGTCCACGTCTCCACGCCCGCAGCCGCAGCACACATTAAAACGGCGCAGGACCGCGGACTACCCATCTACGCCGAGACGTGTCCGCAGTATCTCTTCCTGACCAAGCGCGACCTCGACCAACCCGGTTTCGAGGGCGCAAAATGCGTATGCTCACCGCCACCACGGGAATCAGAAGCTGACTGCGACGTCATCTGGGAGGGATTGCGTAATGGCACTTTTACCATTTTGTCCTCGGACCACTGTCCGTTCCGCTACGACGACGCGGACACGGGCAAGAAATCTAGTGTTAGTGAGGAGTTTCCCCAGGGTCATTTTAAATACATTCCCAATGGATGTCCGGGGATAGAGACCAGGCTTTCTCTTACTCTCGGTGCGGATAAGCTGCCTGTGACCAAGTTCGTTGAGGTCACAGCTGCGAATCCGGCGAAGCTTTATGGCCTTTGGCCTGTCAAGGGCGCGCTGGTGGGGGGCGTCTCGCATGCTGATGTTAATATTTGGTATCCTGAGGGCGGAATGGAGCCGTTTGTGCTGACGAATGATATGCTGCATCATGATGTGGATTACACGCCGTTTGAAGGGAGGACGTTGACGCAGTGGCCAAGATACACTATCCTAAGGGGCAAGGTTGTTTGGGATAGGGAGAATGGCGGGTTGTGCGGGGAGAAGGGATATGGGAGGTTCATTAAGAGGGAGACGAGTAGTTTGGCGAAACCGATGAAGGAAGGAGAGTGGGTGTTGCCGCTGTAGATTAGCTGGGTCAGTGAAATATTTGACGCAGACTACATATATTGTTTCTCTACTAGACATCTGCATGAATGCCTCCGCAAGGCGGGTCCCATATAACCCCATACTGTTGTACGAGGTATGATAGCCAGACGATTTTACATCTCCTCCAAATCCTCATCACCCATATCGTCCAGAGGTGGAAAGTCGCCAGCCTCGCATCTCTCGGGGCGTACAAAAGCGCCGCAGTTCTTGCCGCACTCAAAGTAGCGCTTTCCCTTGACCGAGCCGTCATTCTTGCCCGTAGGTTCATCGAGCGTAACCCCAACCCAGACACCTGTGCCGGGGATCTCGGGAACCAGTCCGATGTACGAAATCGTTCCACGGCGTGCGTCCGACTCAGGTAGTAGGCGAACACGACTCGAGACCGATAATCCTATTGACATCTGTCAGTGATCGCTCCCGCAAGGTATTGATGTGGGTCGGTCAGTAAAGTGTATGTCTGAATCTGCCGATAAAAGGCGAAAGCAAGGTAGATCGTGTCATGCGGCGAAGCCTAATGCATCCGCATGTAGATGTTAATGCGAACAGCGAAAAGTGGCAACGATAAGTCAATGAGCTGAACCGGTGGTAGAATTCGTGTCGCGTATATCGAAAACACACGTCTTGCTCGCGCACACCGATCGCACGTGTTAAAGGCCTGATTTACGGAGCACTGTAGCTCAGGCGGGGAAGCCGTCGGCAATCGACAATGCAGAAGCGGTCCTACGCGGTCCCCAGGCGCCGCATGAAGACGTGCTGAGGCGTTGGTGGTCAACAAGCATAGGCGACATGCTCGCTCCGCGGAGGCTTCGTGACTGTGGCGCAACAGCTGATGCGGGCCGCGCCAGCCGTTGGCGACGAAGTCGTGGCGCGGACGCTCAGTACTCGCCGTATAGATGTGATTTCGAGTGTTGACGAATGAAGCCCAAGAATGAGGCTGGTGGCAAGTCGGCGATCTCGTTTGAGTTTCGGGGAGAATCCTCCCGGTGCCTGCTTCCCTGCACAACGGGTAACGAGGCGAGATCTTTGGAGCGAAAGAACCATTAACGACGTCCGGAGCATACAGCAAACTGAAATTCTGGTACTGAAATACGCTGTTTCGATTGTACGTCTTAAACGCCGTCCCATTTGTCATTGAAGCCCCGGTGCGACAGGGCACAGGGTTGTATGCAAGATGCTCGAAAGAGTAGTTTTGTATGACGGTTTGGTAAGACGGCGTCCGTTATGGGGAAATTGCTTGTCCATCGCGCGTGTTTCCTTGTTGGAGGTTTATCACAGGATGAGACAGGACGAATACTGCCAAGTAAAGGTTATATGTCCAGTCGGGGCCATGGGGTTGGATACCTGCAGCACTCCACTTCGGGAACTGTTTGAAGCATCCGGTTTGTACGCTGGAACAGCATAGGTCGAGGACGACCAATCTCCGCAACGACCAGTGGCCCGAGATTTGCTTTTTCAGATCCTGGCAGCCACAATCGTACGAGGTTGTGTGCTGGAACATGCAGAAGGAACGAACTGTCGCTTACCTCTTTCTTCTACTTCACGCTCGGAGGCGCGGATCTTTTGTTGTTCTATACTCGGAGCATCCGGGTCAAAGCGACCAAGCTTCTGAGCCTTCTTCCATGCGAGGACACTATCGGTCCGATGCTCGTACTCTGCCGCTGGCATTTCATACTTTTCGACGGCCGACAGATCGGTAAAGTCTGTACGCGCAGCAGGTGGACGCGTGTCTACAACCTAAGCTAGTATGTTAATATAAGAGCACATGTACAGGCAGTCATTTGTTCGCGGAGCCCTGTCAGAACGGCTATCAAGCTGGATGGTAAATGCAGGGGTTGTGTCATGAGGCAAGATGAGGTGTCAAATAAGACCGAAGGGCCGAGGAAAAGAAGGGAAGAGCAAACAGCAAAGGAACAAGACGGAACACGCGGGATGTATGGACTACAGGAGGGACAAGGCTCAAAATCGGAGGTGCAGTGCCTGAGCGTGGGTAGGAGTTGCGGAGGAGGCGGCGGCGGCGGCGGCGGAAGGAGCGTTCCTCCGCGACCGCCAAGCTGACAGAGAAAGTGGGTAGGAGGGAGTATGTCAGGAGGGGCATTGCGGGGCAGGCAGTCAGGCAGCCAGGATATGCAGACATGACGCGACTTGAACCGACAGCCTCAAAGTCGGACTTGGACGACGAATAGGAGAGGGAGAAAGGTAAAAAGGCATCAATACACTAGACATGTAGAGTAGTTGCAAGGGAGCAGAGGGCTTAGCGGGGGGCAAAGAGATGTGGCAGATGGCGAGAGGACAGCATATCAGACCGGTCAAGGACAGGGCTGCCAACGCGATGCAATGAAAATCGAAGAAGCACTCACGGTTATCTCCGCATACGGCTGCAGCGGGAACGCAGCAAGGCGCGTCTGTTCTTCATCGGCGGCAACGAGGGCGACGGCATCTTGTGATGCAACGCGCAAGGACAACTGCTGGCAGCTGGCGGGGACGCCGGTGATGGGTTCCAGTCGTGCCTTGAGCTGAGCGATGGACCAGGACGGAGAAATCCGGCGTTCCGACGACGAGTTCGGAGAGGAGATGAGGAGCGGCACATCTGCCGCGCTCTGGAGGGACATTTCGGCTGGCAGCTAGTGGACGAGCGAGAAGGCAGAGTTAGTAGAGCGAGATGAGTGCTTGTGATGGTGTTGCCGCGGTGAGAGCGCCAATGGTAGTGGAGCAGCGTAGCAGCCCTGCAGCAGCGAGTGAATCCACGGCTGGAAACGATGACTTGTCTAGTCTTGACAGGTGACCCGCTCTCGATGCGGGCCTGGGCGAGTTAGAGTAGTGCCGCGACAAAGCACTGGATAAGACTGTAGATGGGCGTATCGTGTATGTCAAGCGAGTGCCAAGGCCGTGGTTTCGACCGCAGTGAATGTCTCAGAACACATCACGAACGCCCGTTGCCCACGCATACCCCACGCGCTCATATCCTACCCAGACTGCGTGGGAGATGCAACGCAGATCCCGCGCAATGCGGGTGACAGCGTTTACGCGCGGGTTATCTGTCGAGGCAACGAAGAGACGGGGAGCCTTTGGCTCAGGCTGCCTCACCGTACTGGCTCGTCAGCCAAGACATGGTGATATTGCACTCGGCACTGTTCACGGGCGCGCCGTTTTACGATCTAACATGAGTGCGCGAGTCAAAAAGGGTCATGATGCACAAACAGGCAGCGCTTGCACCCAGCCTCTCTGCTTCAGAGGAACAAGGCCGTATCGGATTCTCCTCCCACCTTGGGCGCGCCTCACCGCTTCTTATATGCAATGCTGCGCAGGCCCTCTAAAAATATACAGAGAGTTTTGCAGTGCTGCTGCGCCTTCACCCACACCAACAGATTGATGTGTGCACCCGCATCTAGCTACCTACCTAAGCAGCCAGGCCAGCCATGCACAGCCAGGCGGTTGTGACACGATATATGCAGACGTTGGCCAGCATGGTTCCCAATGCGGCAGCCGGCGGCTTAGAGAAAAGTACGGCTAGTCGGAACGGCGACCGGGGCGTGGGAATGGAAATGGGAAATTCATGTTCGCATGCCGTACACAGATTGCCAAATCGTCTGTGGGGACGGAGTCATGGAGTCGACTCGTCTTTCACTCACGCACGCTTTGCGGTGCTGATGAAAAGCCCTTGGTTGGGCTTGGCGTGAAGGATGAACGCACGGGGACGCTGTTCACGGCTAATGCATCCCCCAACTCGGTCCCAAGTGGCCGACAGAGAGGGATCCAACCTCAGTCGAGCGAGGCAGCGAACAGCGAACAGCGAACAGCGAACAGCACACGCGCGGCTTCAGGCAGTCTTCACCGCTTAATGCACATCATTCTGAATCCTTGAGCATGGCGAAACAGTGATGCAATGACCGTGGCTGGCGGCTTGTCCGGCAGCACGCCGCGCGCGCAGAGGTGACCTGGCACAGCAGCGCCTCATGGCATTGCATACGGCCATGGCCATGGCATACACGGCTCTGCTGAACGACAGCTACAACGTGGCTCCTGGAGCACGAGACAGCGCACAGCGTCGGCGCCGTGCGACAAGAGCGGTGTCTCACGTGGGCAACGACGGCACAAATAGCCCAAATAGCCCATTTCTGGTACGGGTCAGGCCGAAGCTACGACGGCGAGAGCCCCATCAAACGCATAACAGCATCGTCTTCTGGCGTGCCGTGAACAGCTTAGGCGGCAAAGCTAGACGTCACGCTCATCGCCGGCAGTTCACCGCAGTTCACCGCTTCTCTGTGCATGCGTCGACTCTGCTGGATCGCCGCAAGCCCACAGTGGGGTACTTGACCGGAGCCATGAACGCAGGAATTGCAGGCGTGGAGCCTGTCTCGCCGTTGGCAGCCTTCAAGCGTGAACACATCACCACATATGCACCGCCATAATGAAGTCAGCCGTTCGCAAGGCTTTCGCTCGGTAGCGACGCTTCTGGCGTCAGATAGCCGGAGCAGGGCGAGCATGCTGCAGATCTTCCATTTCATCGCGCTTGTGTGCTATTCCGAACCTGAACCCTTTGCGAAATCCCTGAGACTGTTCACCGCTTGTGTCTGCCCTTGATTCGCTGCCTCCTCTGGAGAAGGGCAAGAAACATGCTTTGGACGCTTCTCGACGATCGTACATTCGCTGCCTCTCCTTCCCCACCCTCCCCTGCCACCAGACGTCTGCAAACGCCGCAGCCAGCCCCGTTTTGGGCGCGCGCATTGAGGCCTGACGGAACCAGAGGGCAGCAAATGAGACCCAGCACCGGCCGTTGATGATGCAGGCCAGATACGAAGCAAACCACGACGTCGACCCACGGCCGCCCGTCGTCAACGGCGGCTCACATCACAGGGAACGCGAAAATAGGTAATAGAATAGCATAGTCGTCGGTGCGAGACACGTCATCGTAGCGCCTTGCAAGCAAGAACGGGTGTCGTGCTTCTTGTGTCAAGCTAGCCGCTAGCTGCAATTTGGGCCTGAGGGTCCGTCCTTTCTTTTTGGGTGCTCGCTAAAATCTCCGGCAGACATGCTTCCTTAGATCGGATCAGCTTGGGAGTCTTCGTGGTCTGTGGGTCGTTAATGTGGCGCTCCGCCAGCACGAGTCGAGAAAGCGTTAAGCGCGAAAGTAGTCAGTGTCAAGTCAAAACGCAAAGAGTACATCCTGATCCCAAGCGTCCGGATCCCTACCGCGGACGATGAGGCGGCGCCAGCCAGGGCCTCAAGGGGGGATGCCTGCCATTAGTATTACAGTCGTACGCTAGACCTCTCTATTCGGTATCCATGCTCTCAAGTACCTCAGACCCTCAGACCCTACTTCGCTCCTACCAGACCGCATCCACCATCCCTCCAACGCTACCGTCCCTACCTGCTCGACCTGCAAAAGTCAGTGGCTCAGCACGACCGTCATTGATCAGACCGAGTGGTTGGCCTGTTTCACCCCCTGCTCCGAGAGCCCCGGCCCATAGCCCAAATAGCTCGAGTCGATCGACCACTTAGAGCGTCAATCATCCAAAGTACCTCCCAACTGGCTACTTGGTTCCCTCATCGGCACATTTAGTCTATCCGAACCTCATCACTTCACGCCTGTCCTCTCCTGTTCATCTCACACTCAGCAACGCCTTGTCACGTAAACTCGCCTCTTTGTTGTTGTTTACCATCAACACCACCCATCTTACCATCACGAACCATCCAAGGATACATTACCGCCTTCTGCCTTGCTACTGCCCAACGCCACCCCTGGGCTGCCTCATTGTACTGCTCCCTGTGGTACTTTTCAAGGCATCAACTCCCAGATAGTCATCTATCTGCTCCACACATCACCAATCGATAGTCACCCCGACTTCAACCGCGCCGTCAATTGCTAGGATCTACTTCCAACCAGGAACTTGAAGTCTTGGTGGAGTTCGGACATCTTAGAACTTACATCGTCTTATGGGCTGGCTGAACGCTAGTCCTTCTCCTTCATCGTGGATATCAATCTCCTCCTCGAGCCCCGCGCTCGGGGCTCCGAGTCACCAGCGAGCAAGAAGAGCTCCCTGTCAAATGCATCTTACTCAACAGGAGCTACCCGGGGGTACACAACCGCGCCATCAGCGTATACGCAGTCCCCCGCGCAAAGAGCTTCCCCGGCCTATGCTACCGGATCACCAGCAGCTTATGGAGTGCCTCAACACTATGTCCCAATGTCTGCCTATCCCCCACAGGCACCAACATCGGCTCCTCAAGGACCTGGACAGATGCTAGGAGGACCTGTTCTCCCCGCCATTTCTGAGCTACACCGACGTTCTGACCCATCAGCGCTTCCGCAGTTTCGCCAACTCTACTCTGGACCCCATGGACCCGCCCCACCGCATCACGGCCCAGCAGGAACCAACACTTCTCCCCCATCAACACTGAAGCGACAAGCTTCTCAAACACCACTACCGGACGAGAGCCCCGCCAAGAAACAATCAAAATGGACCCCGGAAGAAGACAATCTGACCATCGAACTGCGAGGCCAGGGAATGAAGTGGGACGACATTGCGAAGCGACTACCTGGACGAAGCTCCATTTCCTGCAGATTGCGATACCAAAATTACCTCGAGAAGCGAGCCATCTGGGACGAGGAAAAGAAAAACAAGCTTGCACGGCTCTATGCTCGGTACGTACAAAACGACACGTTTGGATAGGGATGCAGCAATTTGGTTGTTCGGTCTTTACCATGACCCCACCATGGCACTTCGCACACAAGTGCGACGCAATTTAGGCAAAATCAATACTGACTTTGGAAAATAGATTCAAGGACCAAATGTGGCAGAAGGTGGCTACAGAGATGGGTATTCCCTGGCGGTCGGCCGAGTCGATGCACTGGCAGTTGGGTGAGCAGGAGATGAGTGCGCGCGCCAACGCGCCAGTGTTTCAGCTCCACCCATCTGCAACGGGTACGGGCATGAGCTCTCCATCCCAAGTGCCTGTCATACCTGCGCCTGCGCCTCATGGCTTTACTCCCGCGAACGCCGCCCAGTTGATGCCGAACCCGCCGCCGATGCCACCTCAGCTTCACCAGGCGCCTCCTCCGCCAATGCCCCAAGGCCCCATACACGGCGGCTACCACCACCAACGCACCGACAGTGGCTCCAGTGCTGGTGGCGGGCGAAGGAGGAACAGCTCATTCAGCCGCAGACGCGCAGACCCTCGATCCCGCTCCAGTGTTCCTCCTCAACTTGGCCAACCACTTCCCCAGATCCAACCCCAGTCTGAGGAAGATCTGGTAAGTGGAGCAAGGACAGCTCCCGTGCCAGGTATGCCATCGGTTATCAAGAGAGAAGGCGAGGCCCTCAGCTACATGGAGGCTTACCAGAGGCGGAGGCAAGAAGAAGAGGCGGCAGCAGCAGCAGGCTCATCACGATCAGAGGGCATGAGGAGCCCCGACAGGATGTCACAACGCAGTGGCACAGGAAGCATCAAGAGCATGAAACGCGAGCCCGAAGAAGCCGAGCGTAGGTCGATGATGCCTTCCCCACCTCAGCCATCCACACCTTACGAGCGACCGGCATCGACCGTCGCATAGAGTTTCGCGAGCACATCAACGTTATTATCACGCAACGATTTCCTTATTTAGATGTTGACTGGATAGACATATTGGGATGCATACACATTCGGGCAGGAACCGCAATGGGCGTGGGTATACCCCTTGGATTAGGCGCACAACAAGAGGGGGGTTCGGAGTAACTGGGTATACCACGAACGCTTAGATTAGGAACCAGCTCAGGCATGGATGCATACAACGGAACGTCTCCGTTATGCGCGATCATGATTGTGGCATTTAGCGTGGGTTTGGATGTACAGTCTTTTTTTTTCTCGCTCTGCTTTGACATGGTTTCTTTGGCATCATCTCTTTGCATGGCAGGATATCATAGCGTCTTTCTGTCTTTCTTCTTCCTCTAGATCCGCATTGTCTTTTCTTTCTCTCGTCTTGGTTTCACAAGCGCTTCAGGTGTGGCTATGATTGTGCATTTTCAATAACGTTTCGTTGTCCATCTCAACATAATATCAAGCAGCGGCATAGCGTGGAGAGGAACATGTGTCAATTTTACATTGTTGTTGTTACTACCATCATCCTTGTTGTTTGTCATTTCCCCTAGATTTTGCGCATCGGACCCGTCTCGCACGTGGTGGTTGAGTTCATACACAAACTCACAGAATGCTTTTGGTATGACTCCGCACTGCGCACTCTCGCCACCGAAACCCGGAGGCCAGCACCCACTACGCAGAGCGGCAAGCCAGCATGGCATGTCTTGGATTGTTACAGTAGCAGTTTAACAATACCAGCAGCCGTTCATCTCCGAAGGGGGCGATTCCTCTCTAATTGCGTCTTACCTCTCGCAAACTGTATCTCTCAACAGTGAACACGTCCAGTCTGCCCGGCCGGCATTCCCTGCTAGACGAGGCAAGGTTGGCGTGGCGGTGAACAGCAAACTCCCACCGCCCCTTTGGCTGAACAACGCTCGTCTACCCCAGATCATCGTATGATGACGTAGCCCAGGGCTGGCAACTCAAAGTCGGTCAACCAGCGTCTACGTGGCCGACTCTGAGCGCGCGGAGCGCTGCGCTGTCACCGCTTCAAGGCAAAAGGATTAGTGTCGGAAAATTTAATCAAGGTGCTCGTTGGAAGAGGGTGTAGAGTGCGTTGTCCACCCACAGTCCCCACTAAGACAGCCTCGTAGCCTCAAGCCGTCTGCCATTGGACGGGTGACGAGGAATGCGCGGGTTGCATGAACTCGTCTGAACCGTTCGCTGTCCTTGCATGGCGACGCCTTAGCTATTTTGGGGCTTAGGCCGCCGTGCGTGTCATGGTTCTGCAGAGGTGAGGGTGTTCAGCCCCGCAAAAGCAAACTTGGGATGACTGGACACCAGGTTTGAGGTGTGTAGGGCTTATCGATAGCTGCATGTAGTGCAGCCCATCTCTTTTTACCACACGAACCTAATCGTCCTTTGGTGTCCGTCTGTTTTTTCTGGTCTCGCAAACCTTCCGTTCCGTTCCCGTACCACTCGAGGCACAGGGCTGAAATGCACCATGTGTGGGTGTGTCGTCGCCCCACCACCCTCGTGAACGCGTCTGAAACAACCTAGTCTACACGCCCAAGCCGCGCCCCGGGCGTCGCGCACATTCACTCTTGTCCCCTTCCCTCGACCTTCCATGATTGTTCTAGAAGGCCACTAGCCAAAGCTACGGCGTAATGCCCATGACATATCCCCTACACGGCTTACCCGTCGTTCGCGCCTTCGCCCACCCAAACTCGCCCACACTTACGACATCGCTTTCAGGCAAATTATGACATGCTGCCCGGCATAAACAACGCATTGCCGAACCAAAGCGGAGCCCGCCGAGTCCAACATGCGACCGCCTTTGCCTCGGCGCTATCGCCAAATTCCGCCGCCCTTGTGCTCTTGGGGTGTTTTTTCCCTTGGGGTTGCATGCGCAATGGTGTTCGCATGATCCGAACCGCCAACATGTCCAAACGCCCGAGCCGCCCAGATGCGTTGATCTAGCTGCCCGAGTGTCGGTGTGCCTGTGTGTGTATGTGCACGACGCCCATTTTTCAGACGTAAAAGAAAACAGCATCCGGTGCATGCGCAGACCACCCGGGGCCAGTTCCGCTCGCCGATCAGCTTCGAGAAGCCTTCCCGATGCGGGCGCATCGAATCTCCCACCTGTTCGCCAACCGCGACTCATGCACATGACGACACCCTTTCACTCGACACACAGGTCACCACGGGGCTTTCCCCACCAGCCCTGCCCCCTTGACTCGACCAAACAGGGCGTTCCCGTCCCTGCCACCCAACTTTCTGCCTGTCGCATGACTGTGACATACTCGTGGCTGCATCCTCCTATTTATTTTTTTAAGATTACGGTCTTCTTCCCGCTGACCGATGGATGGATGGATTGGTGTTCTGATCGCCCGGGATCGCTGCCTTGGGCCGAAACGTGACAAGGGCGAGCAAAAACCGTTCCATGTCAAGTGGGCCAACCACGACTTGTAGCAGCGATGAACCATGGATCAGGAAGCGTTCATGCCCACACGTTTGCGGCCCCATTGTTACGAGACCTCGGCCAGGGTTGACCATGGTGAACATGGTCTGAGGAAACTTCCACCACCACCCGTCAAATCTCGGTATTGCGACGGGCAAATTTTGGCTCGCGGCAGGGCTGCTTGTCACCTCCATGTATCCGTCCGGACGATGGGCCGTTTGTGATTGCGTATGTGGACGCATGCGGGATCCTCCTACAACCCATTCTGAAGAGCACAGATCATTGTGTCTGCATTCGGACTATCGGTCTTGACACATTGCAAATGGCCGTCCAACACGACGTGAAGCGTCGCAGCGCATGCTTTTTCGCAAAGTCTCAGCACATAAGCAGCCATGCCTGCGGGCCCCGCAAACCTTCGCACCCAACCCGCGCCTCCTGCATCAAAAAGGATTACTCTTCGGCCCAATACATCTGCACAGTCATCACACACACATAACCTCTCTCCAATAGAATTTATTCAGGCATCCGACACCTGCATCCGAAACAGCAATTGGGTGTTGTACGTCAATTTGCCGCACTAAACATAGCGCGACTCCGCAGAGGCATGGCGCCGATCGAGTAGTTCATTACCAGTTCATCGGAGCAATCAGGAATTACCGCCAAAGCGCCGAGTTTTACTCTCCCAATTTCCACCCAAATGTGACTCGTGCGACGTAAACATTTTCTGATCGCCGGGATTCACCGTGATGGTTGTCAGCCGGTTTAGTAAGAGCGGCTAAAGACCATCTCGCAATGTTAGGATTATCCTCGTGACGAGGAACCAGATGAGACACCAGCATAACTGGTCTTTGCAGGGGTGAAGCCTCAAAGGTCAGGCAGACCCGCAGTTAGTCCTTGGAAATAAGGCTGAAGCTGTCAGTATCAAATGCCGAAACTCTGGAGTCGCGCTGCACACCATGACGTTTGAGTTTGATGGCGAAAAGATTGAAAGTCGACTGTTTCGTTGCCTTGACGTACAGGGAGGCGAGAAAGGAGATCACGTTTCTACGTCAGCGGAGGCTGGTGGTCGTGATCGTTGTCGCGGGCAGTTTGGTCGACAAGAGCCTTCCACCATGTCAGTGTTGCAGGGCGACGCGAGGCGGTGTCACCAACGCCATCTTTTCGCGCGCGCGACAAATTCGCCATGGCCACAAGCCACCCGAACATGTCACACCAGAGTTAATTGCAGTCTAGAATCCCCCCCCC
>JARBXR010000050.1:0-134540 GCA_029100535.1 Stemphylium beticola | reverse complement strand
AAAAAAACTTCGGCGGGATGCTGTATGGAAAATGGAAACAAACAAACACTCTCTATTGACAATTAGGCGAGGGTGATGGCTTTTGTCGTAGTTTCCCTCTCCATCTTCACCGGACGTTAATTTCAGGAACGATGCAGGGTCTTTTTCTACACCGCTTCTCACCGCCCACACACCAGACTGCCAGTGTACCTTTGTCATGTTTTAGATCTCGGACTAGATGGTAGGCTCAGCTGTCGAGACCTCGCTACCGGAAAAGGTCTTCTACACCACACCTACGTCGACCGGCCGCTGCGAGGTGGTAAGTCCAACTACCGACATGGTAGCGTTCTTGTATGTAAGAACTTGGGATGATAGCCCAGCTAGCCAGCCAACAACAGATAAACATACATACACCGCTCCACACCGCATCGCTCGGCTGGTATCTCTAGTAACGTACCGGAGGCCAAGTGTGTGGCAGTAGCGACAAGGAAGTCCATGGAACATTCTTAGCCACACCGCGAGTCTCTGCAACACACAGCAGCAATCATGATCCCAGCCTGAGGCGCATTTACATCGCATCTATCCTACACTACCTGCAAGGACCAAGAGCCAAAGAACCATGCTAGACAACCGTTATCGTTCAATGGTTAGAAACAGCAAACACATACTTGCACACCGCTTCATTTGGCTGCATTGCATGACGACTGCAAGAGAAGAGGACTAGATGAACTGTAACCCACTAATCCGCCAGGCTGGAGGGAATTAACATGTGTGGAAGAACTCATGTTGAGACTTTTCGCGTTGTTTGCTTCTCAACAAGCCAGGTGGAGTAGAAGATAAGGGGAGGAAAGCGTGTAAGCAGCCACGCGGAAACGCCACGAACTACGCCCGCCTTCCAAGCAGAGACGGGTGTGTGATTGGATGAAATGGGCATGGTTACACAGCATATGCTCGTGTGGTCGGGGAACCGGACTGCAGTCCTTCACCACCTCGTCGACATCATCCCAACACTTATTCTTGTTGTACTTACTCTCTACATCCCTCATGTTGTCTGCAACGCAACGCAATGCGATGCCATGTCATGTCATGTATCTAGGCATGGATATCCCATCGCCCGATCTACAAAGACAAAACAAACCCCACCCGCATACGTCTCTGTACAACAGTGTTGGCTTGGATGCGGTGCGGGAAAGGATACTTGTGGCACTTTGACTTGCATGGCATGCAGAGGTAGCGAAACGTCGTACACGGGAATAGGGTAAGCGAGGGAGATGGGACGATGATAACGAGGATGAAGTGAATTTTTCAGGTTCACAGTCTCATATCTGCGGCGATATAGTGGATATTATTGTAGTCTACGACATGAACAGTTGCAACCGTATATAAATGTACTTCTATGTCATTGAAAGTCTAGATGTCTTGATTTATACAAAGAATCGATCGCTTCTCTCTCTCCCCCCATTTCTCCTTTAGTGTCCTGAGATAGATAGATAAATGTATGCATGACTTCACTTACACAAAGACCCTCTCCTCCCGCATGCAAACCCTCAAACGCCCCGAAATCCTCATCTGCTGTTCACACTCCTCGTACCACAACACTACGCGCAAACACTGCGGCCCGTCTGGTTGGAATAGAAGGAATGCGGGAGCACACAGGTTACTGTATCTAGAAGGTGTATATGCGCGACGTTGGTTTCCCGCAAAAGGGATCGACAAGACAGATTGGTATAGGGATATATGAGAGAAGGATGAGCGGTGAAGATGGGTATCATGCCGTGCACCTCCATCTATCTCCATCTCTACATGTATGTGGTTCAACGGATAGACAACAAAGCCAACCCACACTGTCAAGCGCTCAACGCAAAGACAAGAGGTACATTGACGTCCCGCGGAAAGGGGGGCGAACATGTCACACTTGCACATTCACATACTAAACCACCACCCTACTGTACTCTACTCCACTCCACTTTGCACGACACGAGCATATCTTGGAAGATGATGCCGAAAAGTAAACGTGTTCGTATTCCATATCCATACACCACCCCCGCATATCCATGTCCTATACTACGCCACTGGTATCCTTCCTACACACGCACACTCTTCGTTCTTGATGCCGCCTGACGAGCAGGCAAGGGCAAACGCGCTTAAACCGGTTCCAACGACCCAAGAAAAAAGAACACGCCACGTCGCCTCATCTGAAACCACAAACCCCTCCCCAAACCAGAGAGGAAAAAAATCCCGTGATTTACGCCGGTCCTTCTCCACATCGTCTAGACGGATGCAAACACGGACAAGCAACCACAGCAACCACAGGCGCCCACCGGAAAAGGTACAGATTGACCTAGTAGCTACGAGGGAAGGAGGGTCTTGGTAGTGCCCCACATTTGCATGCTCAGTCTCCACCTCAGCGTGCTAACGGCGGCCAGCGCGAACACGCGGAAAAAGAAAAAAATATAGAAGAGGGAATTCTGGACTATGGAATGATCTCCCCGACGTTAACGCACATAGAGACATGGACATGCATATGCCGATTGACCGCTAGATGCATCAACGTTTTTTCTTTGATTTTCGCAGGGCCTCGGCGAGAGAAGGAAAAAAACATAACAGCCGTGGTTGGCGCCAGGTACTAGCTATCGTCGGGAGATGAAGTCACTGATTTTTTCTTTAATTTACTCTTCGGGGTCGACGTTCTTCTCCTTGGCCTGGGCGAAGAACACGCGAGCCGTCCCGCTGCCGATGTTCTTGATGCTATATGTGTTGCCTGCAGACGCCGTTAGATTTCCGTGTGACAGGCAAATGACAATCGCACCAATCAGGGCGTGCGAACAAGAAAGCGAATAAAAAAAGAAGCCACGGCAAACGCGCCAATGGTCATGTGCGATTTGGTGATGAATGAAGAAAGGGAGAAAAACTGGGGCTGGGGGAAACTTGGGAAAAAGCGAAACGGATGAAGAGAAAATGGAGGACAAAAGGAAACAAGATCCGTTCGCTGGTTCGTTTGCGGTGCGACGCGCCGTAGCCGCCCAGATCATCCCCAAACGAGTGATAGCGATAGGTCGTGCAACGAGATCGGCTAACAAGGGCTTGTAGCGTCAAATGGTACACAGTGTGCTGCAGCATGCCGTATACCGACGCCACAATAGCTGCAGGCGACGAGAATTGGGTTCGCTTCGCATCATCTGTTCGCTTGCCCCTGGTTCGCTTTCGCGCCCCTGGTCCCGAAGCAGTGTGACGT
Source organism: Stemphylium beticola (assembly GCA_029100535.1). Classification (NCBI taxonomy): domain Eukaryota; kingdom Fungi; phylum Ascomycota; class Dothideomycetes; order Pleosporales; family Pleosporaceae; genus Stemphylium; species Stemphylium beticola. Next base: position 131,326 of record JARBXR010000050.1, on the reverse strand, counting down.
TGCAAGACAGGAGCGCACAACGCGGAAAGGTCGTGTGCACAATAGTACGTGCAATATGCCGTCTGGCGTCGAGCATAAAGCAACGGCTGTCGTACAAGGACGAGGAAAGCACGGGAAAACGAAAATAGATGTGACTGCTGCAAGTGCGTGGGGGGTGCTGGAGATTGATGGACAGTGCGAAAGAGAGTAACGTACCTCGGGGAACTTGCCAAATGCCTTGCTTGTGAACTGTGAACTCGTTCTCGTGCATGCGAACTTCGACAGTGCCAGATTGGACGTTGAAGACCATGTGCATGAACCGCGAGTTCTTGGTGCGCTTCATCTGGTCAGGGCCTAGCTCGATGAGACCCCAATTGAAGAATGAACCGCTTGATCCAATCTTTGCAAACTTGAAGCCGCCGTCTCCTACTTCTTGAGGGCGAATACCCTTCTCAGCCCATGCAACAGCTGTGATAGGGTTAACCGAAATGCTACAGTGCGTGCTAGAGCTTTGACTTACTGTCCTCAATGATCTCGTCAGATGCGCTGTTGACGGTCGGATCAAAGCCTTTGTAGTTGCCCACAAGTCTGCCATCTTGCTCCTCCCAAGGGTCGAGCTCGATCTCCTCTTCTTCGACCGTAGTGGGTCTCTTCTTCTTTGCTTTGGAACCATACTTTTTGTTCTGTCTCCGGCTTTCCTCTACTGCCTGGCTCTTCACAATCGACGTCATGCTGCCGTCAACGTCGTAAGAGATGTGATCATTCTTCCAAAAATCGATGGGCGCAATGCGATGCCTGCCAGTTCTTCCTATGCGCGCAACATTGTCCGGGTCCATTTCACGATACACAGATAGATGCCGCCCACGTCCGAATCTTGAGCCAGCTGAAGTAGTAGACATGTGGTCAAGATCCTGTTTGCTTAAGGGGTTGCCATAAACATCCACAAGTTTGCCAGGATCGTCATCTGCCAGAGGCGTCTTCTCTTTTGACTTCTCTTTCGATGGCTCTTTGGTCTTTGGTGCTGGCTTGGCCTTGGGTTCAGCACTTGTCGGCTTGTTCTTGGGCTCTGGGCTTGCTTTGGGTCGTCCTGCAGGTCTTCCTGGCTTCTTGAATACTCCGTCATTCTTCTCTTTCGCAACGGAACTCTTGGCCGGTTTTGTCGTAGTGTTCTCTTTCTCAGTCGCAGACTGTACCCGCGGTGGTCGGCCTCGACGTTTCGGTGCCACGGGCGCTTCCTCAGCCTGTTCAGATTGGTCCATGGTAGTATCGGCAGGGGCTTCGCTAACACTGAGTTCAAGTTCGCTAACGTCAGAGACGCGTTGTGACCTTCGCGGCTGCGCGGCTGGGAGTGCGGTCTTCTTGCTCTTCTTCTGCGATTCCGAAGCTTGCGCAGCAGGACCGCGTTTCCTTGGTTTCTCTGCGACCGTCTGATCTTCGTCTGGGACGTCTACAACGTCGCTTTTACGCTTCCTGCCCCGCTTAGCTGGCTGCTTGACTGGCTCTGGTGCAATTTCCGACTCTTCTTGTTCAGCCAGGTCCTCGACAGCTTCAGCACCCGCCATTGATTCTTCTCCAATCTGCGCAACAAAGCTTTCTTCTGCGACTACTACAGAGTCTTCGTTTGCCGTAATTTCTTCCTGTACAATACTCTCCTCTAGCATTGCGCTTGCTTCTGGGAGCGGGGACTCTTCGCCATCCTCGGGGATGTCATAAACGTCTGAGCGCTTTCCACGGCGCGCGCCTGATCCACTCAGCGCCGGGGTTTCCTGCAGACCGGATTCATCCTGTTCGAAATCGAGCCGTCGAGCAATTGGATGCGACGAAGCGCGCACGGGACTTGAAGGTGCCGCAGAGCTCCCCCTTGGCACCATGGATGATTGTCGTCGCGGCGAAGAACCGAGCGTGGTCTTTTTGGGTGAGCGCGATCGCGGCGGAGGCAGGTTTGTCCGGCTGTTGCGCAAGAGTTGATGAGATGGCGCAAATTCTGGAATGGAGCCTGACGAGATTGTCAGAATAACTTCTTCACCTGAGCGAGCTTGCGCTGAGTGAGCGCTTCATATCAAACACACTTTCTTGGAGTTCCATCGACTCCGATCCTGTCGCGTTCCCATCACGCTTGGGCGGGGATTTCTCCGGCGACGAGAAGATGCCGGATATAGGCTCGAGGCCATGTTCGTCATATACACCTTTGTCGTCGAGTGTGATGCCAGTCTTTCTGCGTAAACTTAGTATCTGCATGCCTGGTGGTTCCAGAGCGCTTGTGCGTACCTTCCCTGAACACCGACGTTGTAGTAATTATTTTCGCGGTTTTCGCGCTTCCGTGCGGGCGCCATTGTGATTTGATGCGATCAAGAGGCGTGAGCGCGCGTGTTGTTGCGATTGACGCGTCGGTGTTGGTGGGTTGCGTCGTGCAGGCCGCTGGCTGTATGTTGTTTAGGGTTTGGGCGGGATGTAAACGAACGCGGGCGCAACTTGGCTTGGCAACCCTCGATTTCAACGGCGGCATCGCGTAGCCCACACATGACGACGCCATGTGCTGCAGATAGCACACACCTATGCTTCTCAAAGCTTGAACTTGCAAGGCGCCGTCAAGCTACACGCTGAATGCATTGTTTTCTCCTATTGGAAAGATGTCACTGCCATAGCCTTCCAAGTTCGCCGGCCATTGCTCGCCCCATGCACCTGAGTACTACATGTCAACCATCCCACACTCATATTCAAAACTAGTTTAGCGCACGTCCATCATGGTGCATGAAAATGGCACGGTATAAGTTGAGGAGCCCACCCAATCGTGGGGACTTTTCTGGTTTCTTTATTCAACCTCAGTCAGAGTCACCAGCTGCTTACTCGCAACCGACAGACCAGTCATCCGCCAAAAGAGACCTCGCTCTCCTACAGCCACAGTCAACGTGCAGACCACGCACTGCTCCATTCATTGCTCGCGTAAGGATCCGCTCTCCTATCCACCTACACAGTGTATCTCCCACCAAACGCTCTTCCTGGATCAAGACTTTTCCGATAACCAACTCTCTTGACAGTACAGCCAACTCTGGAAAAGGCCGTCCAATCATGCCCGGGCGACGATATGCTTTTCGTGAAGCGTCGAAAAACGGCAGCAAGCCGCAGAATGAAAATGTACAAGAAAAGAAATCGTAATCATGTCGATGATTCGTCACATCGTGGGCGCAATCTCTAGTATCGGAAGCCCGACTCGCAGTCATGCATACATGAGAGCGGACGGAAGTATCGAAACTCCTTCCAGATCAAAACATCGACGGGATCCAGAACCACCTTAGTTCGGGCAGGCGCTCTGGACGTGGCCAGGCTGCTTGCAGCGGTAGCAGACGCGCTCCGAAGATGTCTCCTGGGGGCAGTCACGGGACAGATGACCAACCTCGCCGCCTGGTAAACGTTAGCATAGTCCGCGCATAGGCCCGAGCTAGCACTTACAGTTGTAGCACTTCTGGCCCTGGGTGCAGTCACGGCTCATGTGGCCGAAACCACCGCACGAGTAGCAGGTGGTCTGACGAGCACCACCGTAGCCACCGGCACCACCGCCGTAGCCACCACGGCCTCCGTATCCACCGGCAGCACCACCGGCGTATCCGCCGCCCTGAGAGCAGTTGCGGGCGATGTGGCCGACCTGGCCGCACTTGTAGCACTCCTGGCTGCCGCCGCCACGGCCGCCCATGGGGGCGCCACCGTCCTTGGTGCACTCGCGGGAGATGTGGCCGGTACCACCGCAGCGGTAGCAGGTCTTCTCAGCCTGGGGAGAGGTGCATTCACGGCTAACGTGGCCCTTCTCGCCGCAGTTGTAGCAGGTTGGGGTACCCTTGGTGGGGCACTCGGCAGCGCGGTGAGATGCGTCTCCGCCTAGATATCGTTAGTAACGGTATGTACAGCGTATGGACCGAGCTAGGGTCCGAGGAGTGAGTCAAGCAGCGACTGTCCGTGTGATTGACGCGAACTGACTCGTCGTTTCTCCCGGACAATGCAACAGACGTGGACTCTCGCAACCTGGTATACAGAGAATGTCCGGGGTCTGCTTGATTGCTCTCTGTGGGGTCGCAGTGGGGGATGTGGTATTCAACTTACAGTTGTAGCAGCCACGGCCACCGGCGCCAGCAACAGGTGCTTGGTAGTCCATTTTGTTGGGTTTTTAGGAAGAGACCTGGAATTTGTCAGAGGTTGTTTCTATAGACAGTGCCACGCCGGGATCGCTCTTACTGAAGTGTCGTAAAGGTTAGGGAGTGACGTTAGAAGATAGTACCTTCTAATATATGATTCAAAGAGTCGCACAAGTCGTACTGCCGCCAATTGATTAATTCGGAAGCTGAGGGGTTTGGATCGTTGTAGGAGGGAACGAGGGGCACCGAAACGATTTGAAAATATCTGCCCACGGGTTGTGTTTGCGCTAGTCTAAGCGAAATTTGGTCTAGCTCACCGTTGATTCCTTCCCAATGTGTGGGTCGAGGTGTTTGTTGCAGGGAGGGACATTTTGACTATGGTTTGCGTGCACTCAGGGTCCGGAAGAACTGTCCCTCGGTCCGCGGTACGGTGTGGTGATGCTTGGATCCATGTGTGATTGGGGGTGTTCTCTAAGAAGGGTTCAACATCATTGGAGAGGGCAGCATCGCTTGACAGGCCTCGTGCAGATCTCTGCCTACACATGCAGCTAACCGGGCGTGGATAGATCGCACGATCGCACACGTGGTGGCATGGCATGCGAATAATATTCTCGCCGTTCAGCAGGGCCGAGTGGGTCGAAGGGGGACAATGAAAAGTATTGGTGGCGCAATTGATCTAGCGCCTCCTGTGCACCTTTTTTCTAAATGCGCCTCCCGAGGTCAATAAACGGGCTGTTCCGTCATAAACATTGCTCTGGGTTTGGGAGATATGTATCAATTGGATCTTTGAGGATCTAGAATCCGTTCCCAGCCTTTCAACAAGGCTACAGCGTGGACATGTAACAAGGATGTCGCGATGGGCACCATTCCTGCTCCATAGTGAACTTTTTGAAGGTCGTCTTTCCACAAATGCAATTCATCTCCATATTTGCAGCATGTAACAGAAGACACGAATCGTCCCCATGATGAGAGTCCGGCCGAGACTCAACGGACCGAGATGGAATATAGATGTTTAACCGCCGGATCGCAAGAGCTAGCAACGCACTATAACTATATTCTATCGTTTGCACCGTGTTGTTTAGTATGATGGTGTACTGTTGCAGTAGCTATCGTACACATAGATGTATTGTGCTTCTCGCAACTAAAATCGTGTATCGTTCACATTCACTACTCATACAGATTCCTGCGACAAAAGGGTGTTGATCTGAATAGACTTAGCAACTAGCGAGTAAGGCTACGTGTTTGTTACGCTGCACTGAGAGTCGAGATAGCAACGAGATGTGAGGGAGGGCTCATGTAGGGTGTCGTTATTTCCTCACATCCTCACATCCTCACATCGCCTCTTCCCCTTCCACGAAGCGGAAAGGGAAGGTTTGCTGCCAGCGCCGCAAACCTTTCACTCTCACCCGCCCATTACCCGCGCATATACATGCAAAATAAATATACTACTCCTTCCATCTTACCGAAAAGCCGTATACGAGCCCAGTAAGCTGGTACAATCATCTAACAAGCAGCCAGTCGGGCAGCAAAGCAACCAAGAGCGATTCGAAAAGCTCCCTAGACACTAACAGTCTTTAACCCGGAAGTCGCGACGAAGTGGATGCTTATCTGAGACTAACGGCTAGAACTAACACCAGAATAATAGGCAATCCGCAAACAGCACAAACGCTACGAGAAGCAAGCGCAGAAAGGAGAGGAATGGTAAAGCAGATGAAGGACCAGGAGGCAGATAGTCAATGCATCGCTGTCCCGAGCAGCAGCCTACCTTCGGTTCCTGCTTCTACGTCGTTTCCTCGCTCACTATCTACCATGATCTGAGAAGTGAACGACCAAAGAGGGAGGGAAGAAGGACAACGGTGCATAGGACGTGCCCCGAGGTGCTGGCGGCGGGGCGAAACGGTCAAAGAGAAGCTAGCTGAACAAAATGGTTACACAAAAGCTCAGCTGACTGCAGGAACAACTCTAGCCGTGAAGACGGAAGGCTAATATGAGTTCATGCAGCAAGTCCATGAGGGGTGTCTATAGGTCCGAGATCGATTCTCAAGTCTGGATGCACGTCTCCACCCTGCGTGTCTCGACCGCATCCGACCCACTTCCTAGGCTCCCATTCCACGCCGACAGCGAAAAGATTTGCTGGCATCATAAATTTTCCAATTTCTTTGTCTTCCATCAAATCAAGCAATAACAAGCTTGGAGTTCGGGCTTGTGGTTTAGTGGTATAATACTCCCTTAGCATGGGAGTGGTCCAGGTAAGCACTACTGCAGCATCTCAATCAGACTCTCGCTAACAGACAAAAAGGGTTCGATTCCCTGCAAGTCCATCTTTTTTTGCTGGCGCGCAGGTCGTGTCGTTGTTCTGAGGGTGTGGTGGTGAGGCTGGGGGATTTTTTTGGCTTGGCAAACTTTGAGACCGTGCGCAGAGCTCGGACCTCGGCGAGCCCTGGAGATACATCCCTTGAGACGCCTGCAACCGAAGCAAGACTTTACTAAGGCCACTCAATCGATAGAGCAACAAGCTTAGGCTTGCGACATGATGTGCTATTGCTGGGATTTTTCGTTTGTCTGGATTTGAAGTTTGGGTAAGATTCGCCTTCTCAAGCTCGTCGGGCTGCGATCGCGACCGTCTTCTGTCCACACCACCCTGGTTGAACGAGAAGACTCAAACCGCAGTCAGCCCGCCAAAGCCGCTGACAAAGCACTTGGCCACCAAAGCCGCTACCTAGGTAACAGCGCAGTGGCGACTAATCCAAGATGGCTCAAGCATTGTACCGAATCAAGAGTCTGATAAAGAGAATGAAACAAGGACAGCGGAAGCCATGCAACGTTGGAATGCTTCAACGTTAGTTGACTACTATTTAGATCTCTATACAACGATCCTTGGCGTGCGAACAGCTGCGTGCAACGGTGCCCTCCGCAACTCTGTTCGTAAGCGCATTCTTGGCTTTATTCGTACAACACAGTTTTGCGCGGAAGCCCCGGAGATGAATACAATGGCCCTGTCGCGCCATGCTACCAACGTCGTCATATATCAACTGCGGTCATGGGTGCGCCCAATCGCTTCCACGATTGAACTCACATCGAAACATGCATTTGCCACTGCTGGATACAGTCACGTCGCGGGAGTTTGATACTGTAGGAAGATATCGCAGACTGTATGGCAGTCCCTGAATACGGCGGCGAACCATTTTGGCTTGGCACCCCTATCGCAATTCGAAACGGCGGCGGTGAACTCTTCTTCGACCTTGTTATAGCCCTAAGCAAGACTGCTTACTCGCTTCAATGACGATACCGACAGGCAACCGCGATGATGCTCAGATACTGGGGCGAAGCCTATGCTGCTACGGGAAGAAACAAACTGTTGATTTGACGTGATGAGAATTGCACGCCTACAGGCAGATGAGTTACAGTGTGCACGCCGGCCCAAAAACCGGGCGTAGGGGTTGTGAGTCTGGACCGACCCGACCACTCCAGAGATGGAATCACGGATCTTTTTACGCGAACCGCGGGCGCTAACGAGATCTGCACCCCGATCCGGAGACGAAGCCAGGGGCAGTTCTTGGCCAGGGCAGCCACATCCCCTGCGCTTTCGACGGCTGGTTATTCTGCGCAATATCGCTGCCAGCATTCTCAAGAATGAGATCTTCTACAGTACGGCCCGAGCAGGGAATCTCTTGTGCCCATCCCTGAAAAATCAGCGCGGATTCCTTGCATGTTTCGTCACGGAGGACGTCCGGCTTACATGACTTGACCAATCACTACAACAATTGGGACCCTAATTACTGCCTACGTGAGTTGGGTTCAACGTCGGCTACCTCCTGCATCAGCCATCACAAGATCTGACACGCGCTGCGGCTCGGCCATCCATGGCCAAGCCCGCTACACGCTGGATAGGCGTCGAAATCGTGCCTTTTCCAATATCTGGGCACGCCAAAAATATCCAGGCTGTGCGCGAGTAGTTATATATCACGGATGCTGGGGCCCGCGATATTTTTGCTCCTTGCTCACTCTTCCACGCCTTCCCCGTTCAAAGGGTCCAGTCACTCGTTTAAATATCTTCTTACTTTCATCGTACATAATATTGGCCGGTCACTCGCCTTCATACATTCGCTTGTATTCATAATCGCACCCTACCTAAATACTCAAGGGCCAATCAGTCTTGACTAATCAGAACAATGCGCTTCACCGAACTATCCGCAGCCTTGCTTGTTGCGCCCCTCGTGGCTGCTCATGCTGGTGGCCATGTTCCCAGGATCCTCGGAGCGGGGTCCAAGGACTTTGGTAGACTCAGGAGCAGAAATATCCTCAACGGTCGCCCCGTTGACAGTGCCCCTGAGCAGCATTTGGACAAGCGTCAGGGCGGCGCGGATGGACGATGTGGACCCGTTGGCAATGGCGCAAGCTGTGCGGAAGGATACTGCTGCTCCACGGCAGGTTATTGTGGACAAGGACGTAAGACTTACAATCATCCAGTATATGTGAGTAATATGCTAATCTCATTGGCCCGGTTAGCGGACTACTGCGCAGCACCCGACTGCCTCTTCCGATATGGCCCTGCTTGTGATGCCAATCAGGTTCCTTCTGGAGGTAGCACCCGCAACACCCCTCGTACGAAGCTCGGCAACCAGGTATACGGTGGAGAGGGCATCTACGATTGTGTCACTCCCGGCACAATCGCAATTACTTACGATGACGGCCCTTACATTTATACCAACGATGTGTTGGATCAGTTCCAATCATACGGTGCTAAAGCCACTTTCTTCGTCACGGGTATCAACATCAACAAAGGTGCCATCGACGACAAGAGCAAGGCCTGGTCCACGATCATCTCTCGAATGATTTCCGAAGGACATCAAGTCGCCAGCCACACATGGTCGCATCAAGATCTTAGCACCATTACCAAGGAGCAGCGATACGACCAGATGGTCAGGAATGAGGTCAGTGGTGTTGTTAGATGACGCATATGAGCCTTTTGCTGACTTTACATTTTTTTCCAACTCTAGATGGCTCTGACTAACATCATCGGTAAATTCCCGACGTATATGCGCCCACCCTACTCCTCTTGCACCGCTGCATCTGGATGCCAAAAGGACCTTGCCGACTTGGGATACGTAGTCTCTTACTTTGATCTCGAGTAAGTATCTCCAAACACACTCAATCAAGGTTCACACTAACATGTAACCTAGTACTGACGGTTAGCCATTCCATGCTTTACTTGCTCGTGTCGCACTTACTAACAGCGTCTAGACTACAACAACGTAACGCCTGAGCTGATCCAAAACGCCAAGAACAATGTTGCCGCCGCTGTCAACCCCAGCAACGCTGCCCAAGACAACTTCCAATCTATTGCCCACGACATCCACCAGCAGACAGCACAGAATCTTACAGGCTATATGCTTGACCTCATGACTAAGAAGGGATATAAATTGGTCACATTGGGCGAATGTTTGGGCGAGCCAGAGGCGAACTGGTACCGTACCCCTACCGATAGACCTGCTTCTTCATCTGCATTCACACCACCTTCTGGATCTGCCACTTCTTCAGTTGCATCAAGTGCCACATCCAGCGGCGCCGTTGCTACTCCTACTGGCGTGTCTCCTGACAGCACCTGCGGCTCTGCTGCTGGCTTCACATGTCTCGGTAAGACTTGACAAGACTGTCGAGAATACCATTGGTTAATCAAACTGACAGGGTTTGCTCAGGGTGAATGCTGCTCCCAGTACGGCTTTTGCGGAACCACCGATGGCCACTGCGGAACAGGTTGCCAGAGTGGATTTGGAAAGTGCGGTATTTCTTCGTCAAGTGCTGCACCTTCTGGAAGTACCGGCGCATCCCAATCGGCGTCTGCTCGAACCACCTCCAGTGCCGCTGTTCCCAGTTCCGCTGCCCCCAGTGTTATGCCCAGCGCACTTCCCAACGGCGTTATGTCTACAGACGGCTCGTGTGGTGGCGCTAAGGGCTACTCTTGCATCGGCTACTTTGAGGGTGAATGCTGCTCGCAGTAAGTCGACCTCCACTGCTCAATTTCTCCAATCATTCAGTTAACCCTGAAAAGGTACGGCTGGTGCGGCGCCAGCGTTGACCACTGCGGAACTGGCTGCAATCCTCTCCTCGGTAAATGCACGTCGGAATCTGCCACGGCTCCCGCTGTGCCTACTATTACCTCTTCGCGCAGCTCGGCTGTGTCTTCGTCGACAGGCAGCTTGACCACGTCTACCCGCCCAGCCTCTACATCCACTCGCGCCAGCACTACCAGCACACGAACATCGGCTGCCCCGACACCTACGGCTCCCGCCCCTCTCAAAACGTCGACCAACGGTCGTTGCGGTGGAAGCACTGGCTTTACTTGCAAGAATTACGTTTTCGGTAACTGTTGCAGCAAAAGTGGACGATGCAGTTATGGCATCACCTCCTGCATGAAGATGCTGGGATGCCAGAGCAAGTTCGGTACTTGCTGGTGAAGGGTGTAGGTGACGTGGAGACATGGTGTTGTCGAGTCAGGCGCTGTTACTGGGATGGTAATGAAGGGCGACGGATTGTTTACTCTTCTTCTTCTTCAGATTGTGTATAATATAAATTTTGTAGAAAATGAGTGCAGTCGGTCTCAAAAGAAAGTAAATCTTCTTGTGAGCTGGCGCTTCAGTACATCAGCCGTTCCCATGAGTCAAGAAGATAAGGTGATGGGCGACTTGCTGTGGTGATGATGATGATGATGATGATGATGTGGTGAAGTGAAGTGTCACAAGGATCCACCGCCCGGGCGGCGCTAGCCTAGCTCGAGTTCCGGCGCCAACCAACTCACCTTGAACTTGTCAACCACCCTTTCACTTGCACGTCAATTGACATCTGCGCTTCATCGCAGCCCGGTCATTTTCATTTTCTCGTCTGCTCGCCAGCTCTTCTCTTGTTCCAAAGTACGGCCACAGCGGTTCGGCTTTGCGCGATTCAAGTGATCTGGGCTTCGGCCACGCACGCGAATTTTGGGCCTTGAGTAAAGTACGTCGGCCGTGTCGTCAGCATAGCGTCAACAATCGCTGTCACTGTGCTTTTGCCGCTTTTGCTAACAGTCGCGCAGATCTGGCCTAGTCTCCTTCACCATGGCGGACCTGCAAGAGCTGTTTGCCCGGCTCCAAAGTGGCGGTTCTAGCAATCAGCAGCAGCAACCCTACCAACAGCCCTCTGTTTCCTCGCCTCTTTTCTCTCCCTCTCCGAGCGGCCCGCAGCCTCACCACCAGTCTGCCGTCATGTCGCCCAACACGTCCATGGCGAACACTCCAGCGCCCGAACAAGGCCATGTGTCGCAGCAGACGCCACAGCAACAGTCGACCAACCTCCTTAACCTGCTGCGCTTCAATTCGCAGTCTGGCGCCGGACAGCCCAGACGCGTTTCGCAGCAGTCGCAGGCCCAGACGCAGTCTTCGGACCTCATGGCAAGCATGATGGGCGGTAGCAGGACGCCCTCCCAGAGCGCCCCCTCGCAAGCCCAGGCCATGCCCTCGCCAGCGTCGTCGCAGCAGCAGAACCCGCAGGATCTGCTGCTGCGCCTGCTCAACCACCCCAAGCCAGCCCAGTCCAGCGGCCGCTCATCTCGTGCCGCCTCGGTGCTTTCTCCGCCAGCCGCGTCCAACAAGCCTGAAACGGTTGTGGACGACCTCGCGCAGGACCTCGCCGACGCTGAGCTGGAGCAGGTGTCCTCCGACCCCGCTGTCCACACACCAGGAGCCTCTGCCTCGCCCATGAGGGTCTTTGGCTCTGACGGTCGTGAGCCCGCTTCGCGATTCCAAACCGAACCCACTTCGCTCGCTCCCAAGTTCACCTACGTCAACCCCTTTGATCAGCTCGAAGCTGCAAGCCCACGCAACCGCACCCCGATTCAACAGGGCTCTAAGCCGCCCGCGCCAAAGGTCGAGATCCTCAAGAAGAACACTTCCGAGGCCCCCCTCCCGACTGCCCACGAGGACGCCCCGGCCCATGTACACGAGACTGTCGCCGAGGCCGTGAGTGACCTAGGCGAGCAGGTTGGCCAGCAGGTTGAGGATGCGCTTGCGGAAGCCGAGGGCAAGTCATCCACACAATTGCCCGAGGAGCTGAAGGAAGACCTTCCCGAGATACAAGAGGCTTTGAATGACATCGCTACTGAGATCAAAGAGGAGTTCGATGATGCCACTCAGGCCAAGGAGATTGAGGCCACCCTCCCTAAGCCTCTCGCTGCTGCCCTGAAGGAGGTTGCTACCGAGATAACCGAAGACAACGTCGCCGAGAACTGGGAGACCGCTGAAGCCGAAGAGAGCCTCGCAAAGGGTGAAGACCAGACGGTAATAGTCTATAGGTTCCCCATGCGCGCCTTTGCTTCGATCCAAGTCAATCAGATGCCGCCTCGCAATCTCTACTTTGCCAACGAGTTGTTCATGGACATTGCTCGCTTGAAGAAGGACTTTGATCAGATTGACCGGTCCCTCGTCTCTGCCAGCAAGAACTTCATCGTCTATGCTCTCGTTAAGAAGGGCGGTTTCCGCATCATTCGTCAGGAAAACGGACAATACCGCCAAGTGTTCGAGAACCACCAAGAGCGCATCTTCAACATTGCCCTCTGCACCACTGCAGATGACTCACAGCAGCCCCTGGAGAGCATCCTCGGCATTGGAGTCAACGGTACGGTCTTCTGGACTTCTCTAGAGCCTGCTCGTGAAGACCAGTTTGGCGAAAACCTTGACTCACAGGGCCTGATGCTCCCCCCGTCGCCGTCCCAAGATGATAACACATCTGGAGGTCAGCTCAAGACACGCGCTAAGCCATCGTCGCGTCACCCTGAATTCTTCGCTGTTGGCAGAGGCAAGTCGATTCACATCGTCTTCCCTCGAGTTGCTGCAGAGTATGCTCGCACCAAGAGCCGTATCTGTCATACTGAGAAGTACCTCAAGGAACGCTCTCTCAAAATCCTCACCGGAAAGGCTGGCAAGGACTTTACTTTCAGTGAGGATGATACCATCATCGTGTCATTGGATAAAGCTGGGCGCATGCGCTTCTGGGACATCCGCACTCTGACGGAGCCCGACCTGGGCAACCCTCGTAGCCCACCTCGCCAGGTCGAGGTGTCCGAGACGCTGCTCGAGTTCCACACCACCACCCCGAATGCCAAATCGTGGCCTACTTCCGTCTTCTTCTTCGACAAAGACAAGCCATATACTAAGGGTATTGCGCTGCGATATGTCATGGTCGGTATGAAGCAAAACCATGCCTTCCAGCTTTGGGACCTTGGTCTCAACAAGGCTGTCCAAGAAATTCACCTACCGCACGAGAATGAATCGGACGCTATCTGTAGCGTATCCTTCCATCCTCGAACTGGCATCATGGCCGTGGCTCATCCCACGAGAAACTCCATCTTCTTTGTTCATGTCTCCTGCCCGCGTTACAACCTACCCGTTCTGAGCCAAGCTGCCTACATCTCCCGTCTAGCGAACAAGGGCGACAAGGGCCAGAACCCTCTGCCTCCGGTCAATGCTACGGCCATAATGACAAGCATCACCGAGTACTCGTTCGCCTCAAAGGGTCAAATTCGAAGCCTGCACATGCTCAACGAGCCTGCCGGTCCTGCTGATGTGGATGACCCGGACAACGCCGCTCTGTTTGAGCTGTACGTTATGTACTCCAAGGGCGTCTGTGTCCTGCGCATTCGTCGAAGCGACCTTGGCTGGAAGAAGGAGGGTGAACCTATCCACCCCAAAGAGGCCGAAGAAGAAGGCATCATCACCATCTCGCAACTCAAGACACCGCAGCCTGTTACCGATGAGTCTTCTACTGCCGGTGACACACCTGCACCCAGGTCCGTCTCTGAGCGATCTGCTCGTGAGACTTTGAAGAGGGACAGCAGCAACGTATCAAAGCAGTCGGTGAACCCAGAGGCTGCCGTACGTGCATCTACCCTGGCCAAGGTTGAGAGCAAGCAGGATGCGGCCCGCGCAGCCATCATGAATGGCGGTAGCGAGAAGTCCGAGAAGAAGAAGAAGAAGCGCTCGGCCGCCGCAGAGGCAGCATCCCAGGTATCAGCACCCCCATCGACTGTCGCTTCCGCTTCTACTCGTGCACCTCCCGCGATGCCTCCGTCATACGCGCAAGCGGCCCAGGCGACACCACAGTCCAAGTCCCCAGTACCCACAGAAGAACCTCTCGAGGTAGAGTCTTCCAAGGCTGCTGCTGCTACTGAAGCGCCGGAGTGGGCCAAACAGCTTATGAATAAGCACTTCCAGCAACAGGCCTCTGCACCTGCTGGCGATTTTGACACCAAGAAGCTAGGAGAATTGGTACAAGCTGAGATCACCAAGGGCTTCTCGCGCGAGTTGGATGTCATGTACAAGCGATTTGATGAAGACAAGCGCGTCTTGAATGCGGCGAACGGTGCTAAGCAAGAAGCGATTCTACGCATGGTCTCTAGCACGCTCAACGAGAACGTCGAAGGTGTCATTAGGAAGATGGTTGACGACAACATCCGCAACGTCTTACTTCCCGAAGTACTGGCAAAGACTTCTGCTACCGTCGAGCAAGGTCTTAACAGTAACCTCAAGTCCGTCTTGGGACCCCAGCTCTCCAAGGAGGTGCCTGATGCCGTGTCGCGCGCTCTGAAACAACCCCAAACCGTTCAATCGTTTTCGGACCAGATTTCGAAGAAGATCACTGGCAACTTTGAGCCCATGATAACCGCTTCCGTCGGATCAGCCGTGAATCCTGCCATTACGAACCTCACCAACCTCATCGAGCGCCAGATTAGTGGGGAACTCCGTCAAGCCCACGCTCAGCGTCGCGAAGACTCTGCTAAGATTGCCAAACTGACCGAGACTGTCCACACCTGCCTAGAGACCATTCAAACTATGGTTGCGACTCAATCTGAACTTCAATCTCAGATTGCGAAGCTGCAACAGGTCATTGAGGAGCGCCCAGCGCAGGCTGCCGCTCGTGGAGAAGACACCTCCCAAGTCACTCGCTCTCCTCAAAAGCAGATGTCTCCAGAGGAGCTTGAGATCGACTCAATTCATAGGCTCTTCTCGCAGGGCGACTTCGAGCAGGGCACTATGCAATGGCTACAATCCCCTCGTAGCACTGCCCTATTTGATGATGTCTTCGTTCGCTACGATCCCGCGTACCTCAGTGAAGTGAGCCCGTTACTCGCGCTCTCGACTGGTGCAGTGGTCTCTGATTCCTTGGAAAACAACCTGCCCCAGCGTCTTAACTGGCTCAACGCCGTCTTCAGAAGCGTCAACCCCAACGTAAGTACATCACACACTCCATCAACCTACTCCAGCTGACATATTTCTAGGATCCAGAAGTTCGCGACATCATCCCGAAGATCATGGACGTAGTCGTTCAGCGCTTGACTACCGCGTATATCCAACTCAACGAGAGCACTCCTGGCAGCCCTGCCCTTCGCGCCATCTCTCAACTGGTTACTAAGTGCAACGAGATGACTCGCGCCGCTCAACCCTTTAGTCCTCGTCGCTGAGGTCTGGAAGGGTACCTTTGAATTCTCAATCACGAGGATCAAATGGTTTTGCGCTGAAAATGCCTTGGCCATTCATTATTCGGGTACTTGGGTTTATCTGCACATCGCCCCAGTTCAGAATGTGCCTGTGTTTATCTATCGACATTGCGGACAGTTTTGTCCTAGACGTATGGATGCACTACGGATGGGCTACGGTCCGAGAAAAGGGTTCTTTGTTCTGCTCGAGCTTGTTTACTGCTTTTTCTTTCATGTATACTTCACTTCCTCTCCTGATACCCTCTTCCTTCACATTCAGCGAGTACTCAATGGCGTTCTCTGACACTACAATGATGCTGGAATGCTCATTTCACTGTCGGTCAATGTATGCGACGAAACACTGGGTGGATGCTGAGGTGGACGCTGCTATGATCTCTCACGATCTGCTCGGGGATGCATATCAGACTACTGTCTTTCTTACAAGGCGTTACATGATGCGCATATTCGGTTGGTGGCAAGATGCGCGTTTGTACGATAGTTTTTCTTATTGGAGTGAGTGAGTGGGTGGTTAATGGAGTAATTTACATTGGTGCTGAATATGTTTATTGACGCCGGTCAGCATGATGTATCTTTCCTTGGTGAGCGACAGCTGTTGCGCATGGGTTAAAATGCAAAAGCGCTAAGAGGCGATCGCGACGGGATTGCGCAACCCAATACTTGTGCACGCGACACACAGGATGCCATGCGTCCCTGCCTTCCCTTCCTTTCCGTCTCCCCTAACACCCTTCCTTACTTCTTTACACTACCTTTGCCATGAATGAAGATTGCAGTACCAGTGTTCTGCGACGCAACCAAGACGCAGCTAACCAATCAAACCGCCCCAAACTGGCTTGTTGCAGACCCCGTTACAGAATCTCCACCACCTCACACACACCATCCCAGCCCACCCGTTGGCGCTTGTGGATCCGCCTGTGTGAACGTGGTTCGCATGTCGGCTTGCCGATTGCATTGCTTCTGGGTTGGTATGTTGAGGCAGCATGGGTCGCAGGCTGGGCTTAAGTGTTAAGCGTCTTGTCTTGGGCGAGAAGACGACGACGACAAAGAGGGCGGCCGCGGCAGATGGATGACACCGTCTTTCCTGTGGTTGGTGGTGTTATGCGGTACATGCGGTATACGTCTGGGCCCTTTTCTTTCTGATCTCCTCCCTCTTCGGTCGTTTTTGACGTGAACTGGTGATTGAACTTGACCTTTCTTTTCTCTCCGTGCTTCTTTTTCGGCCTCTTCATCCTTTCCATCGTTTTCTTTTCTCCTGAGATCCGGACAGGCTTCGGTTTCTTTTTCTCTTCTTTTCTTCCTCTCGCTCTTGACTTGTTTCGCTCTGAATCCATTCCCATTCTCTCTTTGTGTGGAACGGAGGTTGTTTCGTGCTGTTGACGCTCTTTTTGTGTGCTATTTTTGATTGCTGGTATTTGGATCACGGGAAACAACCGACCGAAAGGTACAAACTGTACGAGGAATACACGGACGCCGCCTTTTCCCCTTTCTCGTCGCGAGACGGAACGCGTTGACGCGTTACACACACACGACAACACGACCGAAGCTGGGAGAAAAGTAGAGAGCAGCAGTACAGCGAAAGAGGATGATGAAGATGAACTGGATTCTTCCCATTCGCGCCGTCCAGGCTGTACTTTCCATCGTTGTGCTTGGGTTAATGGCCTATGGTACGCCCTTCCCACTTCCATCACATTTGCGCGTCTTCAAACTTCGAACATCCAGCTAACAGATTCCTATAGTCTCGTCATGGTGGTCAACTCACTGGCGACAATCCTCCCCGATGGAGATCAACTACCTTATCTTTGCGCCCGCATGGAGTCTGCTCGCCCTCGCTCCTCTGTTCCTTAGTTCCCGCGGCAAATTCTCATACATGGAAGATACCGGCGCGTGGAAGTGGGCACTACTGGTGCTAGAGGGCTTGACCATGTTGTTTTGGTTCAGCGGATTTGTGAATCTGGGCATATTTTTGAGCGGGAGGATCTGCTTTGGTATGGTATGTATACACCCCCCACAGTTTCATCGTTTCGGAATGAAGTGATGAAGAGAGTGAGAAGGGCTAACATTGGGTCTCTAGGTCTGTGATGTCGCTCGTGCCAGCACGGTTATCAGTGCCTTCTCGTGGGTCGCTTGGACGGCGAGTTTCGCGCTCCGTGTCCTGGAAATTGTTAAGGGGAGGAGGGCTGGAAGCGCCGTGGGCTTCGGCAAGAAAGTCCCCGCGAACGAGGATATAAAAATGCATCAAGGAGTGTAAGAGAGAGAGTGCGGATGCTGCACTGAGATGAAAACACATATATGTTAGGAAAAACGATCATCGGGCATGATTACGGCGCGCTTTGGTGCTTTCAGGAGGGGTGACAGGCCGTTGGTTTGCTTTGCTTCGTGCAGCGCTGAGTTTTAAGTCGTAATGCTATCCTTCTCCGACATTTGTTCTTGCAACTTGTTTCGGAGAGATTAGTGAATTTTCTTTTGGGCCGGCGATTTGAGTGAGAGTGTCTGGTTCAGTACCATCATAGATATCTACCCTATAACCTTTTTACATGTATACAATTCTACCGGCAGTACCAAGCCATTGGGCCCTCCCTACGCATATTTTGTGATGTATACTCTCAAGTCTATATCTATGATATTTCCAAGAAAAAAAATCAGACCAGGGCGCTCCGCACATTTGACAGCGGCACTATGGATTGTTTGGCCAACATATGCCGGGTATTTACCAGTATACTTCTTCCAAACCACGTTCTCTTATACATAGCCTCGGAAATTTGTCACGAACACATGCCTTGGAACGGATGTACGGGCCGTAAGGAAAAGAACATCATGCATCTATGCAGATTGATGTGGCGACCCTTAGGAAGATAAATACATCTGGATTTTGCCGGAAGGGCGACTACAAGAGATTCAAAGTCGCAGGCCGCTTTTGTCATCATCCCGTTTCAAAACGCTTGGTCTGTAACAGTGCAGCAGGCCTTTGCCGAGGAGATGGGTTGTGCGTGCCTGAACATGCGATGTATGCCTGGTGAAGCCCTGCTGAAACGGAAAAGAGACACAATGTGCCTGAAGACGCAGGTATCGTCTCGACACACAAAGAACATGAAATGTACTTTTTTGGTTCGAATAAAGCGTAGTAAGAACCAGAACTAACTGATTTACGTTTATCAACGTAGGACGGCTCTATTGTGAAGGTTACCGGCTACAATTTGAATTATTACCAAAGATGACCCCTCAGTAGTTCATCGCCACTGCTTCATCCGTCCTAGCGTAAACCTTAGCTTCTAACGTACCTGCGGCAGATCTGCACCAGGGTCCAAGCATCTGCAACACCACGCTACCAATTGCCGTCACAGAACACCCGCTTCCGCATCGCGACTGACAGCGTTCTTTTTGTGTTTCTCGCTTTTCGGCACCATGTTTTCTACGACGCTGCCAGTATGAACTCGCTGTGGCACTCGTAGGATCCGCATGGAAACAAAGCGGCCAGACGCCATCCGGGCAAGTGCTACAGGAAATGGCAGAATATAGAATTTCAGTGGCATGACAGGAACGGCAGCATAGCCGTTCTCGACTTATTGGCGGGGAGCTTGGCGGGGTTCTGTCGTTCCCAAACCTTCCGCAAATCTGGATGCAGGGGCATCTGAAGCTGCGCTCGAGCGCACGACTGATACGTGGGCGGAGCGTGTCAGCATTCTTGGGCTGGGCCTCTTATGGCCTGCGAAACAAGTACATCTTCTCTCGCTGCTCTGCTGTCCAAACATTTCTCTTCCACTTCTCCAGCTTCCCACGCGCGCGTAAACACTGATCGCATCCACAGGCGAATGCTTGAAACATCAATCCGGAGAAGATTGAATCCATCAGTACGAGAGAGGACAATATGCCGAAGACCGCTGTCTTCACTACCATTACGCCGCTCCCGGCGGGCATCACCAGGAAGAGCGTGATAGACATGTATCACGATCATCTTGCCATGATCGACTTGAACCCATTGGTTGTCGAGCGCTTCATGTGCAAGCCACCTACCTATGCGCCGACGGATGAGTATTGGTCTATGTGGTATACCATCAAAGGTAAGTCCCCTTACAAACCTTCGGCTGGTGGATGATGCTAACAACCCCAAGACAAAGTCTCATACCTACCAGGCGGTCTTGCGACAGGTTCAGTATCCTACCATGCTTGCTTCCAAAATACGTCTGAGGGACTACAAACACACGTCTACGCACCGCTGGGTCTCGACATTCAAGGGAAGTGGAGCGTAGGGGGAAGACTGCCAGGGGAACCAAAGCCACCAGCCGAGCCTGGCCTCAAGACACCAAAACACGGACTCTACATTCGGGAAGACGTCAAGATGACATGCTCATCACTTCTATTGAGTTTTGTCAAGAGGACCTTCAAGGACTCACATGGAAAGCTGGTGGACAAACTGGTCGAGAGAGCGCATATCCTCGAATCCAACTTTGCGAACCAGAGACTACAAGCACTCCGTAACGTCGACCCTGGTGAGAGAATGGGCCACGGCGACATCTTTATCGCGCCACCACCAGACTACCAGCCTTCTCCAAGCCACCACCTTCAAGTCCCATCCCCGCGCTACGTTTCGCATTCGAGAAGTCAGAGTGATCCTGTCCTTTCGCCTGGCTTTTCTTCTTCCTCGACGCTGAATGAGCAGAACGAAAGCCCATCCAGACAGGCTGGCCGACCCATGTCTTTCACTTTTGTGCGAGAAGAAAAGGAAGTCTCGTCCTCGGCACCAGAACAAGGCTCCTTCCTGCTACCTGCGACTACATATGACGGTGGGCTCTCAACAAGGAGAGAGAGGCCTACATCTCTGTATCCTGGCAGCCCCTATGACAAGCATTCTGAGACATTAATGTCCGAGCGCATGATCTCGCTGTTACCCATCAGCCCACGCACCCCGTACCACCCATCACAAGGAGAGCAAGAATTCTCAGCCTACGCCCCAAGGATCTCATACAATCCTGAAGAACGGCCAATATCCTTTACATTTCCTTTTGACCCCAAGCAACCTTTTGACCGCAAATCCACATCCGAAACCTCGCAATCAGACCAGCAAAACCTCCTCGACGATATCGACGACGCCATCGACGAATTCATGTACACCTTGCCTTCTACTACATACAAAACCACACTCCCAGCAACCACATACTCCCCAGTACCGACGCTATCGAGCGCCAAATACAGCCCTGGGTCTATCTTGTCTAGCGCTACTTACAGCCCTGAACCCATACTGTCGAACGCAACTTATACACCCGAGCCCACGCTTTCGAGCGCTACATACGTACCCGAACCAACGCTATCAAACGCAAAGTACAATCCGGTGCGTGAGCGCAAGGATTCAGCTATGCCCTCTCAATCACAAGCAGATGATGATGAGCGGCCGCCGGTACCGCTGAAGGACGACAAATATCGAAAGGGTAGCTTGCGAGGATAGACAGCGGTGGCATTACTTTTCTGCTTACTATGTCTATTTTCCTTTTCGTTTCTTTTCTGGTTGTTCATGATTTGATGTTTATATACCCCCCCCCCCTTCTCACTTTCCCGTACTGTGTTCAAAAGGATGGGAGGGAAATGCAGAATCTTGTGTTATGTTTCCTTTCTCGATATACCCCCGTGTACTACCAGGATAACAGGACTTGAGCTGGAGCAGGGACAGGAAATGCCGAGTTTCATCTCACCATCCTATCTGCCTTGACTTCTCTTATATGCAAAATAGCCAGAAAGAATATCAAACATTCTCTCACCCCATAAAAGCTTCCACACCACCACACTCCCTCCTCCACTATGCACTCTGATCAAAAACCCACAGCACCGAACTCCCCCACCTGCCCTGCTCCTCCCGCGGATAACAAGGTATCGCCCCTTCCGCGCCCTCCAAGTAGTCGATATAGCTCATATGGTACCCCATCATGTCTAGCAACATTACATCCAGCGCGTCAAGCCTCTCAGTGTTCAGCAGGCCGAAGACCTCGCCAACGGTCCTCGGATAAGTCAATGGTTCCAGCTCAACGCAGCTTATGAAAGATTCGACCAGGCTGGTGCGGCTGGGGAGGTAAGCAATGATCTCGTGTCCTTCTTCGCCTTTTGGTTCGTCGTTGTCGACGGTGGCGGTGGGTTTAATGTCGTCGTAGACGTCGTTGGTGGTGGATTTGCTTTCCTCGTCGTCGTTGTCGTCGAAGTTTGTGTTTATGTTTTGCTGACGAGGCCTCGCGGGGGTAGAAGTAGGAGACCTTGTAGGAGGCGTCGTAGGAGCAGATCCCCGCTTAGCAGCCCACAGCGCAAGCAAATATCTTTCTCGATATGGGGACATAAGCCACCAGATCTTATACCAGGCATTCTCAAGAATCCGCGTCATCTCCGCTCGATACGGGGATTCATCATCCCATGCTTCATTGTATTCGTCGTCTGAAAACCCCTCATCAGATTCATATCCCTCGTCATCGTCTTCTTCGTCTTCTAGCCTGAACAGCGGGTGTCTGCACATTGCGCACGTGTTTACGCGCTTCGCGCTCAACCACTCCGTGATGCAGTGTCGGCAAAAGACGTGGTTGCAGCTCTCTTGGTTTGAGAAGGTGACGGGCGAGCGGGCAGGCGTGGTGGTGTCGAAATCATCTTTGCAGATGGAGCATTCTGTTAAGTCGGATGGCACGAAGGTGCTTGTGATGTATGAGGTGAGGAACTCTTTGCGGGTGCAAGTTGGTTGTGACATGTTTTCTGTATTGTTGTTCTGATATGCTTTGATGTGGGATATGATGTTGTGTTGGTATGAGTTCGCGGTGTTGGAAACTGTGATGATGATGATGTGAATAGAGTTGTGGATGAGATCTGGAGGCGTGATGGCTGAAAAGGGCAGCTTTATAAGGCTGAAAAGGCAGTGCGCGTTGTGATTTTCGTGGCTCTCGTAAAAAAATCATAAGATACAACCATGGATGACATGCGGTGACATCTGCCGAGACCTATGAATTGTGCCATTACTCATCTCTGAATATCCATTTACCACCCTTCCTGTGGGCTTCGAGCCATCGTTCTTGTACAACTACTTTCTCCTGTTCTTTGACACGCTCTCTATCCTCTTGTTGTTCTTGCGTCGTCGGAAAATCGACTCTCCAGAATCCTGGCGGCGTCCTCCGTCGCTCGTAAGCCTCGCGATGCTTTCCTGACTCTTTTGCCATTTTTTTCGTCCGTGCCTGCAAAACCAGCTCCTGGCGCTCTTCGGAAGACATCTGCGTCAGTTGCATATTGTTGTATGCGTCGCCGAGGTAGTCTTCCAGTAAGGCCTCCTCTTGTGATGAGGTAAGCGGCCCTTGGGCTTCTGCGAAAGCTCGGAAAGTAGAGCCACAGCATTGAGGGTCTGTGCAACCTGGGAGACACATACGATCCCCACGCTTGCGAACGGCTTCAGAGAATGCGTAGCTGTAGCCTTGGTTGTATTCTGGGTTCGGCTTAAAATCTTGGACACCGAGCTCGGCGACCGGCTTCTCTCGTAAACGACCTTGCTCTTTCAATGGCGAAGCACGACTCTTAAGAGCGCTAGAGCGTGTCTCTGGTCCATTCATTGTCCAAACCGGGCGATCCGGTGTCGGGTCGTCACGTGGATGCGAACGAGTCTTTGATACGGACTTGGTCACTCTCGATCCAGTAGCAGATGTACATGCTGTGCGTGACAACGTCGATGAAGGAGTGGGAATTTGCTCAGTCTTGATTTTTACAGGCTCTGATTTGGGAGTCTTTGGTGAGAATTTCGGCGGTGTTTGAGGATCTTTGATATTTCGGAGCCGTTGATTGATCCGCGCTCGCGCTGAGTGCGGCGGCTGTCGCAGCTCATCGTCCAAAGGAGGTGGGGTTTCGCCAGTCTCTGTCAAAAATCCATACCTCTGTCGACTTTGGGCTTCCGTCTGTCGTGAGCGCTTATTTGGGGGCTCTTCAGAAACGCTGTTCACTACGTTGGGGTCGATGGCTCTTAGGATGGTCTTTTCTGCTTGAGTAGGCTCAGTGGGGGCGCTGAAAGCTCGGGCCTCGATGCCTGCAGCGACTTCTTGTTCGCGCACTTCCGTGGTCAATTCTGTGGGACTATCTTGCTCGAGATAATCGTTGTTTTCCAGGGCTTCATTCTTGACATCTTGAGTAAGAGGCGCACTGTTGGACCTTTGCTGGCGGGGTGTATCTGAGCTTTCTGTTTGAATAGACAATCTCCGCCGATTGCGACGAGGCGTCTTGAGTAGGTTGGGCGTAGGGTCGTCCAAGTCCATCGTCTCATTGTGGGGCATTTTGTAAACAGAGATTGGAGGGCTACTGCATGGTTCTTCTTTCACGCGATGAGGTCTACCCGGCGTGCCATCGGATGATCGGTCAGCGTAAATTTCAAATCTCGATTTCGAAAGCTCCCCACGTTTCCGTTTCAGTGACCTCTCCGAAATGAACTCGGGTATGTCCTCGTCTTCTTCTGCATCCAATGCTGGTTCGTGCCTACTTGTTG
Organism: Stemphylium beticola; assembly: GCA_029100535.1. Taxonomy (NCBI): domain Eukaryota; kingdom Fungi; phylum Ascomycota; class Dothideomycetes; order Pleosporales; family Pleosporaceae; genus Stemphylium; species Stemphylium beticola. The sequence goes on along the minus strand of JARBXR010000050.1, from coordinate 107,214 downwards.
GCTCAACATGCTCATCCACTGTCGTTTGGCTTGAGCTTGGGTGTGTCGATTGGTGATTTTCGTGATCTGGAATGTCGTGTTGGACATTTGATGAAACACCTTGGAGATGCGTGCCAACATGATGCCTTGAGGCATTGGCATGAGGTCGTGGTTTTGGTGTGAGGGTTGCGCCCGAGGTCTGATCTTCGTCGCCACGGCCTCGGTGTTGGGGTGTCATCCAATCTGTAGTCTCTCCCCCAGCAGCATGCGTAAGTGGTATCACGGCAGCGGGCGAGGAACGTCCCAAGTCAGCAAGAGATCGCGGTGTTCTGGCAGTAGCCGCAGAACCTGGACTAGAAGGAATATGAGGCCGATCATCGGGAAGCGCATGTGCTGTCGATGGCTGCGGCCTCACTTCCCCAGCTTTAGCTTCCATCTTTGGCTTCTGTTTTCCTGATTGACGATCCGCGTATTCTTGCCATGCACGGACACTTTCCTTCATGTCTTTGTTCTTTTGCATGACGGTAGCATTCTTCCTCTCAAGATACTTTACTTTTTGAGAGGCGTCTTTATACTTCTTACTGAGTTCGCTGAACCTTTGGGTAAGATCGTAGTGTGACTCTTCCGAAATGGCGGGCCCGCTTTCTTCAGCTGCATGTTGCTTGGATGGTGATGTGGTTCCATTGTTTCTCGTGGCGAGTTGGTGTTTCAACTGTTCGATTTCTTCGACGAGGCGGTGGCGTTCTTCATCTGTTACTGTGAATGCAACTGGCCCCGCCTCTGCCTGCATGCTACCCTTGATCGCAAGCTGATCTTTTAGTCGAGCATTCTCTTTCGCAAGTCGTGCAGACTTCAAGACCTCATCATTCAGATGCGCAAGCAATGTCTGCTGATTTTCTTCCTCTACAGGAAATCAGTAATTGTTACGCTACGCGCACCGCAATACGTACTATCTTTTAACTGCTTCTCATGTTTCGCGTCTCCTGACGCGTTGTTAGTTACTATTGACGCGTATCGAGATTATACATACGCTCCTTCCATTCCTTGTCCAGATCGGGCTGAATGACCTCATCGTAGACGCGTGTCCACAACGCCTTGTTCTGTTCTACCCAAGCTGCAAACTCCGCCATAGCCCTTCGTCCAGATACGACATGAAAAAGAGGGTGTCGACTAAGGTAGAGTAGATGCGCTTCCGTCCGAAAGTCGTTAGTGATCTTCAGTACTAGGCGGCAATGTCCAGAGACCCGCGCTAATTCTAACGCGAGGTCACGGGTTGACGCACGGACGCGTCGGCGATAACGATAAGATTATATGGTTCCGAGGCCTGTTCGCCTTCGCCGCCGACTCGACACTCTCTACTATGAAGCGCGCGCACAACGGGGATGGCGACGACGAGCACCCAGCGAAAGCGCCACGGCTCTTGCATCCCGACAGATTGTCCAGACTAAGCGAGGAGCTACTTGTGCGCGTACTATCCTTTGTCCCCGTTCCCTCACTTCTCACATGCCAAAGGTAGGAACCCTTTTCCCTGGAATACAACTTGTACTGACAAAGAGACAGGGTTTCCAAAAAGTTCAGTCGCCTCGTAGTTGACTCGGAACTCTGGAAAGCAGCTTATTACCGCGCATTCGTTCTACCACGCGCTTCTCGCATACCAGGCATCAAAGACGCCGTGAACCCTAATCGACTACACTATTCCTCGCGATTATCCAAGTGGCTAGAGGACGGCTACCTAGTCAAAGATGGAATACATACAAATTGGAAGCAACAATACCGGTTGCGACACAACTGGAATCAGGGACAATGCGCCGTCAGTGAGATTGTAGTTGCCGAACGACCGCCAGACCCGCCGCTTCTGGTTATGATGTCGAATAACATCGTTTATGCTGCCGACTCTATGTCAGGTCTTCGGGCGTGGAGTTCCAAGACTGATCGCGAACTATTGGCATCCATGGCGCTCCTTGCTGAAGCGGACACACCCCGGCTACCGATATCTATGGCTATAGATTCCGGTGAGGGAGGGAACGGCGTGGAGCGAGTCGTAGTAGGCTTTGAAGACGGCTCGTTCTCGATCTATGCTCTAGAGAAAGACCGCAGAAGATTTATGTGTCTCTTTACCCACCCACCATCGACCAACGGGATGATATCGGCCCTCGCATACTCATCGCCATACCTTCTCACTATGACAGAGGACCATCTACTCTCCTTGTATGCTTTTGGGGGAGCTCCAAGCACACACGGCATTTTGGAGGATCCCAAACTCCTATATTCCCTTCGATCCCACACCGCCTGGCCACCCGTCTCTTTGTCACTGAGATCCAATGCAACAAGCATGACCGCAGCCATCGCATATTCTCTTCCAACTTATCTTTCCGGCTGGACAGTTGGTGTCCAAGAGCTGATTCTTTCTCCTAAGGGGGAGCTCCTGGAATCGAGGCTGACCACTGCAAAAGATGAGCATTCGTTCACGCTATCTGCGTACCGTACGACATCCTCATCGTCTGCTTGCTCATCATCACCTTTGGCAGGCAGCAGAAGAGAATCATCTGTACCAAATGGGCCGAGCAGATCAAAACCCACGTCGATGTCGTATTCGCATCCCTACCTTCTCGTTGCGCACCCGGACAATACATTGTCATTGTACTTAGTCCGATCAACATCGCAAGCACTATCAATTAGCTCTGGGAACCGGCTTTGGGGCCACACATCCTCCATCTCTGGTGCTCACGTCGGGATGCGCGGTAAAGCTGTTTCAGTGAGCAGACTAGGAGACGAGCTCCGCGTCTGGGATTTGGAGGGCGGTATGAACTCTTCGGCGAATCGCAAGCGCTCGAGAAATGGAGAACTTAGTGTACGCGTCCAGCCATCCAAACCCGCTGAAGAGGACATCCAATACCATGGTTCTGGACAGCAGGCCGGACTACGATTCGCACTTGACCAAGGCTTCGACGACTCTTCAGTAAGCCGGGGATGGGTTGGGTTCGATGAACAAAACGTCATTGTGCTGCGAGAGAAAAGTGAGGGCAGCCAAGCACTTGTGGTTTACGATTTTACCTGAAATCTATCGAAGCAGCTGTCGCATTTGAGAGCGAGATACCCCCATAGAGCGCTGCTTGTTTATTGGTTACAATTCGCTCATCAATAACTGGAGCAACTTAGGCATCTCCAGTACTTTCATTTCTTATTGAGTTTTAGATTCGTCTCGGCGAATCAACCTTGTCTCAGATACGACGGACACAGAGGGGATATATCAAGACTATTAGAGTCAAGTTACAAATGGTACGGAACAGTGGAAGTTCGGGTCCAGGTTCAGGCCTTTGTTTAGAGATCGTCTTACATGGCCACTTGCGAGACATGTTTTCCTGTGAGTGACGAAGTTTCTTTGTTTTAACATTCCGTCTTGATCTCCTGACTATGAAATACTCGGTATTTTTCCCTTTCTTTTCTCTATCCATCCAAACCATCTACATGAAAATCTCGGGCAAGATGTCTTTTCCATCAGACTCTGAGAGCCCTCGTCCAGAGTCTCAGTCAGCACACGATACGGACGCCATAAACACAGGAAGAATCACGCACTCTGACATGAAAAAGTGTTCCACTCATACAAGTGCACCTGCTTTTGCACATAGCCCGCTAGTACCTGATCATGCAGGACATGAACCAGTTTGTCCCGCACAAGATGCGGTTGGCAAAAGACCTCCCACTTGCCTCCCCACTTCGGTCCCCAAAGAGAATCATACCTTCTCCAACGTCTATCCTACGTCGGGAGCTTCTCTAGTAAAGGTCAGTACCAAGATATGCACACCATCTGGTTCTCAGACTGCATTTGTTGATGCAAAGGTCTCTATCACTGTATCGTTCGGCTTCGTAGGAGATGATGGGTTGGATTCCGGGGAACTCCGCGAACACATCCGGGAGCGGCGACTTTTGGTTCAGAGAGAGGTACGTGTTAGGGCGATGGGGGCTTTGATAGAGAGTTTGGGACAAGACAGTGATGAAGACAGCGACAAGGACAGCGACGAGGACAGCGACGGGTCGTGATGTAGTAGACGAGAAATGGAAGAGTTAGCTATTCTGTTCCGTATAAAGTCCCACGAGCATGCTATGATTAAATGGAAGATGCGACAAGATAAATAGCAGAGGGCGAGGGGCTGGTGCGTCATGGCCACGAGGCGCTAGTGCCCACGCTAATTTCGCAATTACGTTGCGGGCAGGCGACCAAGTACCCAAACCATCAACTTTGGAACTGCATAACCAAGACGCTCGAATTCATCTCAGATTTCAGGCACGCGACTTACGTGTAGAAGCTACTCAAATTGTTGAAATCCACAAAATTACACATCACAATGGCCTCGGAGGTTGTCAACAAGCTGCAGAACATGGTAACAGGGGAGTCGAAGAGCGCCCGCAAGAAGAAGGGCAAGCAGGAAGGAGCTACGGCAGTGCCAGCTGCGCCTGAGAAGACCGCATCTGAAGCCGGCGCGGGTGGCTCGGACCCCGCAGGAAAGGCCAATGGAGCAGACAGCGACAACTCTTACCTGCGCGAGGTCCAGAAGTAAGTCGCCGTGTTCGCATTGCATTCAAGCAACCCCCCGTTCGCGGAGAAGCCACATGCTAACAACAGGGCGCATAGAAACATCCGCAACATCAACAAGAAGCTGGTAAGCTCAGCTCCATCTCTCATCCCTTTCAACCCGTGCTTACATTGCATTCATAGAGCGCAACTCAAAAGGTCGACTCGATAATCGCAGCGAACCCCGGCGTCTCCCTCGACGATCTCCTCGCGTCCCGCAAGATCAACGCCGACCAGAAAGCTCAAGCCGAGAGGAAACCGGGCCTCCAGACTCAGCTCGCGCAGTACGAGGAGCAGTACACTAACTACAAGAAGTACGGTGACGAGCTCGAGGCCAAGTTCGCCAAGGAGAAGGAGACCATGTCCAAGACACACTCTGGAGAGCTGGAGACACTGAGGGACACTATCAAGGCCGAGGCTAAGCTGGAGCAACAGAAGATTGTCAAGGAGAAGCTCCTGACACTCTCCCGTTTCCTGAGGGCTGCTGCCGCACGCCGCCAACTGGAGGACGATGACTCGGATCTTACCAAGGCCTTTGAGGGTGTTCTTCTCCAGGTCTACGGCGGAGACGCTGGTGCTGTCATGGCGGCGGAGAAGCTGATTGACGGTGCTGACGATGGTGTGCCATCCACCGAGGGTGTGGTACTGGGCGTCACTTGTACGTTTCCACAATCATCGGGCACGCGAAGAGTAGGCTAACTGTGCATAGATTCTCAGGTGAAGCAGGCCGCGCTCGAGGAAGCTCCATTTGCTGCCGAAGAAGCTTGGGTGGACGAGGTCGCACAGCATCAGGCTGCCCCGCCTGAGACCGAGGCCGTATCCGACCCCACTATCACAAATGCCGGACTCACCGAGATTGATGCTGGCGCGAAGCCCGTCACTGAAGCCGCGGCGGAGCCTTCAGATGCACCAGCAGCATCCAACGTCGGAGGAGACGCTGCGAATGCTGCTGCGCAAGCTCAGTGGGACAAGCAGCCAACTGGAAGCGATGACCCCCTGACGGAATCTTTTGAGATGGTTCCGCGAGACCCCGCCGAGACCGAGACACCACATGTGCCTGCCGCAGCGAACAGCACCCAGAGCTGGGCCGATGATGCTCCCGAGCAAAGCTCAGCGCCTGCCGGTCCCGCTGCTGGCAACGACGGCTTTTCTGAGGTCCACCATAACCGCGGTGGTCGGGGACGAGGAGGTCACCCTGGCGGTGATCGCGGCGGTTACAGGGGTAGGGGCCGAGGCGGTCCCCGCGGTGAGTTCCGCGGCGGTCGTGGACGTGGCCGTGGAGAGTTCAGGGGAGGACGTGGCGGTTTCCGTGGCGCTCCTCGAGGCGAGTCGTCATAAAGGTAGCGACGACATTTCTGCAAAACGACTTGCGCGTATGGGAAGAGTTGGCCGCGCAAGCGACTTCTAGCTTTCTATACGGAGCATCTGAGCGGAACGAATAACGAAGAGCTGAAAGGCGTCATGTACAGCCTTAAGTGTTTGGTAGCATAGCATCGGTGCATAGGATCTCTATTTTCTCGGGTATGGGACGCTGTACTATATTCTGGGGGATGATCTGGCGCTCAAAACATGGCTTGTGCAACACTCTCAATTTGTGTTTCCTTATACGTGCCTGTTGTTGCTTTTATTCTGGATGCTTTACGGGCCTGTAGCCAAGAGAAAGTTGTAAGAGGGGACATGGGCATGGACAAACGATGACGACAACAGCTCGGCCTGCCCCTGGCAGTAGCGGCTTGTCGATCCGGGGAAATCATGGGGCGTGTCCAGGCCTGTCATCGTCTCCGATTGGCGAGGGGGAGTACGACGTGTCGGTGTGGAGGTGGCAGCGCATTCCTTGCACTGACCGACTACAGGCCCGCTCCATGTGAAAAGAGAAAGAGAATCGATACAGCCTGTACGTGTTGCGATGCTCTCGCTAAGAATTGTTATCAGACTACTTCGTGGTTGAGAGGGCTGGCAGTGACAGAGCTCCACGTATCAGATTTGGCACTGCATCACTGGACATTGCGACAATTTGCAACGTAGCGATAAGGCAGCCCAAAAGGCTTTCCCCTCCCTTTGCTACGTATTGAATTCAGTCTCAGAGCTTGAGATTCTCCGATATAGTGTATTGAACCTGTTCCAGCGATAACACTACTTGATGTCACACAATTCTCAACAAGCCGTGTTGGAACAACCTCACCACCGTGATGTGCGCATACATACCATTGCTGAAAACCTTCTCACACGTTCTCACATGCCTCCGGCATCTCACCGGTGGTCTCGCGTGTTGGTGAGGCGCGACTTTTGTTCCTCCACATGGCGGCGTGATGCACGAACTAGCGGGTCACTGCAGCCGTTTAGGATAGGCGCCAGTCAGAAAAGCTTAACCCCACAGATCTAGGTACTATGTTTCACGTTAGATCTGCGTGCAGAGAAATCTGATGAGGAGGCTCATTGCTCCTTTTTGTCGCATGGCGCATGGCTGGTGAATGAATGGCCATTTCTTTGCCTGCACCACAGAATAGATGCATTTTGATTGCCAGAATGCGCTGGGTTTGATTATTTTTGTGGTAATTACATCGGATACGAGTTGGCTGTCGCGAAGATGGCGGCCAGCAAGGCTACGATCTTATCAGATCAAAATGATAGATGGGGTAGCAGATGACGTACATAGCATTTGGAGGGCACATGATGTAGCTCTTGCGCATACCTGATCCCCAAAATTCTAATGAATATGATACTGAAGCATATCTCTGGTCATTCCAATAGATGAAGTGAGAGACATAGGCAATCGCAAACACATCTGCTTTCATTGTAAAGGTGGCTCGATTATCAGACGACGAGCTGGGATCAATCTACGCTAAGCGCTAGCTCGGCGCACGCACAGACCGTGAACCTGCAACCTCCTCATTCCTGCACACCTTGCCTCCTGGCATCGCCAACGACCTGCCTGCCCCCAGAACCCGTGAAATTCAAATTTGACCGCGCCATCAGCTTCTCGGACGTTTCGCGCAACCCATAAAATTGTTGCCGTGCTAATAATTTCACGCGCGCCCTACGTGGCGGAAAAAGCGACCTATGGTGGCCCCATCGTCTCCCGAACCGTAACCACCAGTCGCCAACCAGCTCCTACCCCTCTGGTACAGGCACAACTCGAGCACCATGACTGCCTTCGCCATGGAGGCGCCAGTAGATGTCGTGCCTTCGGTCGAGGCACCGCCTGTTCCGCAAGATGACTCTACCACCAAGCCGGCCCTGACGCCGCCCACGAGCGAAGACAACGATAAGCGCTTCGAGAGGATGTCGTCCGAACTCACAGATATCGACAGCGATGACGGCGAGGACATAGAACCCGACCACTACTTTGAGGGAGGAAAGATACCCGTGTTCAAACCGGTATGTCGCAAACGTGCACATGAGCTTCACGTGAGAACGAAGACCATGCGCCCAGTATTGTCATGGCTGTGACGTATAAAAAAGTGGTATGAATGATACTGACTATCATCTCTACAGACAATGAACCAATTCCGCAACTTCAAGCGCTTCATTGACAAGGTCGACAAGTATGGAATGAAGTCTGGCATAGTCAAGGTCATTCCGCCGACAGAATGGTAAGTCGGCGCGCTTACTTCCAGACGCGACTTTGTAACTCATCGCATTCTAGGCGCGAATCACTTCCTGACCTTTCCGAAGCCGTCAAGAGCATCAAAGTCAAGAACCCGATCACACAGGAGTTCAACGGACAACACGGCATATACACGCAAGCGAACATCGAGAAGCAGCGATCATACAACCTCCCAGAGTGGCGGGCCGTGACGGACGAGCCGCATCATCAACCCCCGGCCAAGCGAGGCGAGCGCCGGAAGGCTGCCGCAGAGGCCCCCTCGAGAACCCGTTCCACGCGCGCCCAACCCGCCCCTGCAAACGACGACGCCTCGCCAGCACCTAGACGCGGACCTGGTCGCCCATCTCGCAGGCGCCAGGTCAAGAAGGAACCGGCCGAAGACGATGACGACGAGGATGAATCTATCGAGGTTCCCCCAACACCTACGTCGCCTGGGAAGGAAGAGAAGAAGACATCCTCGAGAAGGGTAAAGAGGGAAGGCCGGGATGCGACGCCTACTAGGGCTCGCGGTCGGCAGTCCAAAACGGGCGATGAGAAGAAGTCGGTTTCCTCCCGGCGACTGAACAACAGGGGCGCCATGGCCGACCACATCGACGAGGCTGCGTTTGAAGACTTTGACTACCACCTGCCTGGCCTTGAGGAATACACTGTTGAACGCTGCAAGGAACTCGAGGACAACTACTGGAAGACAATCAACTACGGCCAACCCATGTATGGAGCAGACATGCCCGGTTCCTTGTTTGACGAAAACACTACTTCTTGGAACGTCGCCAAATTGCCCAATCTTCTCGATGTGCTTGGAACCAAGGTCCCCGGTGTCAACACTGCCTACCTCTACCTGGGTATGTGGAAAGCCACGTTCGCCTGGCATCTGGAGGACGTGGATCTCTACAGCATCAACTACATACACTTTGGTGCTCCCAAGCAATGGTACAGCATATCGCAGGAGGATGCTCGTCGCTTCGAGGCTGCTATGCAGACGATATGGCCCAATGACGCAAAACACTGTTCGCAGTTCCTCCGTCACAAGACCTATCTAATCTCTCCTCAGCGACTGGAGCGCGACTTCAATATCAAGGTCAACCGACTTGTTCACTACGAGGGTGAATTCGTCATCACCTATCCATATGGATACCATTCTGGCTACAATATTGGCTACAATTGCGCCGAATCGGTAAACTTCGCAAACGAGTCCTGGCTCAGCTACGGTCGTATTGCGAAGAAGTGCATGTGCGAGTCTGACAGCGTTTGGGTCGATGTCAACGAGATCGAGCGTAAGCTGCGAGGTGAACCGACACCAGAGTACTATGAAGAGACCGACGACGAGGAAGATGAGGACGATGGCGCCGATCGCTTACCTAGCCCCCCAACTAGTGTGGCCGGGAAGACCAAGGGCAAAGCAGGTCGGAAATCGGCTAGCAACAAGAGGAAGCGAGGAAAAGAGGACACCAAGGATGCGCCCCGCCCGAAGAAGCTCAAGCGTATTCGCATTCGCATCAGGATTCCTGGCCGAGGCATGCCTTGCATTCTCTGCCCCAACGATGTGGAGTATGATGACTTGCTACCGACTGACAACGGCATGAAAGCCCATCGAATCTGCGCCGACTATACGCCCGAGACTTACATCGTCAACAAGAACGATGTCGAAACCGTGTGCAACGTCGCCAACATTGGCAAGGACCGTCTCGAACTCAAGTGCAATTATTGCCGGTCGAAGCGTGGTGCTGTCTTCCAGTGCTCACAGAAGAAATGTACTAGGGCGTTCCACGCTACATGCGCCGTGGCGGCTGGTGTACAGGTCGACCTAGGCCCTATGCCGACGTTTGACGAAGAGGGTACGGAGTACTTCTACGATGGTTATGACTTCCGATGCCGTTTCCACCGACCGAAGAAGAGGAACAACAAGACTGTCGACGTCGAAGCACTGGAAAAGGACAAGTTTATCATGGCATATGGCAAGACGCTTAAGCCAAAGGACGTCATTCAATTTCAGTATGTCGGTGGTGAAATGTACCAGATCTACGGTGCACAGGTGGTGGAGAACAGACCTGGTGAGCAGGCTGTCTTGGTGGATGTGCTGCCCGACGGTGATCGTGTCGAGGTTGAGTGGAAGTACATCCTGAAGCTTCACCCAGATGAATCTCAGAGATTGAAGCCATCTGTGAACGCCAAGCCACTCCCAGAACATCTCAAGGAAAGCGATGCGTCTCTCGACATCACAAACCGCACCGATGGTGTGCCTGAGATGGGCGACCCGTTCCATGACCCCAATTCTGAACAGAAGTGGGCGGAATGGTATACTGCTCCCGAGGTTACGCAAAAGGTGGCCAGGGTCGACCTCAGCAAAGAAGACCGTCTGTGGTACTATCTCGGAAAACCTTCAACAGAAGCCAGGCCACAGTATACTGAAAACCCTGCGAAGCCAAGGAACAACCCGAAGAGCAACTTCCTCGATACCGTCAAGCCTCCCCCTCCTCCAGTACCAGCATTCCACCGTGCTTCGTACCCGGCTTCATACCCGCTCAAACCAGCTCCCATATCAGTACCCCCGCGGACACCGATTCAGCAATACGTGCCGGATGGCCGACCGTACAACTATAAGCCAAAGGAAACGATGATGACGTCTTTCAGGTCACCAGTTTACAACCCAGATACTCGGAAGAACCCCAATTCACCCGTTGCACATCAACCAAACGTGAGTTATGACCATCGCATGCCACCCGGTCAGTACGGCCAACAGTCATACCAGGGCTATCACTCTCACCGACCACCGCAGCAGCAGCAGTATCATCCGTATGTTCCCCCACAGAATTACTCTACTGCTTCCTGGAAGGCACCACCATCGGCGGCGTCGGGCCAAATGCTCAACGGCATTGACAAGTATGCGCAACCGTCGCCACAGGCTAATGCTTTGCCGCCATACCCATATGCCCAGAGCCCTCGCCAGCTGCCTCCGTCTCCGTACTCGCCAAGCCAAGGCCAGAGCGCAGCACCGGCTTATGGGCCTCCTGGTCGCCAAGGTCAGGCACCGCCAAGTGGCCGCTCGTCGATTTCAAGCATGCCGAGCAACCCTTCTGGGCCTCCCAAACCTCCAATGTACGCCGTCACACCCTCCTCTAACATCATCTACGCTGCCCAATCCCCCACTGAATACCTGTCCTATCTTATGAATTACCCTTACCTCAGAAACTGCTATCTACGGAGGACAAAAACTTACATATCACCCTATAGTCTGGACGGTGGAATTGCCCCTGAATGGATGCCGAAGCCGCCAATGCCGAGAGCAAGTGGTACACCAACTGCGATTGCACCAAGGCCCATCGCACCCAGTGGATCTACGCCTACTACCCAGGGATACTATGGACCGCCGTCGACGGGTCTGCCTGCACCAAGGCCATCCGCACAGTTCCAGTCGCCGGATGCTTTCCAACGCGAGATGGCACGCACAACACAGACGCCAGAGGCACCTAAATGGGAGCAGATGCTCAAGCAGCTAGCCACCACGACGGGGCCACCTAGCATACCTTCTGGACCTGCTACGACTGCGCCCACACCACAGGCACCACAGCCTCGCTATCCCCCCTCAGGACCCCGCTCGAGCCTCTCAAATGACTTACCGAAGAACATGCCTGCGCCTCAGAGTCAAACGCCTCCTCTACCCCCACCGCGGGAACCACAGAGGCCCACCCCGAGTCCCATCAGTGATGACGGCAAAGCTGGCGTTGTTGCTGCTGTTGGTGCTGCGTCTGATCAGCAGAAATCTGTGCTGCCGCCTCTGCAGCCGGCGTCCAAGGTCCATGGCGCGGAAACGTGGCGCTACTCCTCATAAGGAAGTGGACACTCTAGTACACCTTCTTCTCCACTACTTGTTCCTCATGAAGCATGTGACCTTTTCCGGGAGATGACACATTAAGCATGGCGTGCATATTTACAAAGCTTCTTTCGAATGTATCTAGCTAGGTTTATTGTAATGACGTGTACGATTATGGCGTGGTTTCTTCTTGTTCGGAAATAAAGCTTCGGCGTTTTCTCTCTCTCTCTCTCTCTCTCTCTCTGCATCTTTTCTCGTGAAGTTCATCTGTACAGTGGCTGATATGACTTGCATGTCTTTCTACTAATGTCATTTTAAATCTCCGAAGCGGAATAAGATTCAGTTTTTGTTCCTGGTTGCCTCGATTGCGTGAGCCCTTTCATTTGTCGCAAGGTGAATGACAAACCAAACGATAAACGCTATAAGCGATGCTTTTTATGCTCATACAAACTTATGTAGTACAAAGATTACACACGTGTTGCGAAAAAACTACCTTCGCGCTGCAAGTCACATATGAAAGCTACAAGACACCGAGAAGGATCATCTCCAACCTTAAAACAGCATCGAAGACGGCAAAAAGTAAAGCTCATGGCCCGCCATTTCCGCACTCCGTCCACGTTCCTGTAGTTGGAAGAGACTAAAAAGTGCAAAAAAGAAAATGTGGGACATTCCGAATCCGGGAATCGCTGTCATGCTTATTAGTGATGTGGTTCGAATGGAAGCTGATTTGCGGTGCAACTTACAACCCGGCTCTTCTCGGATCGAGATGAAAGCGAGATATCCTAGCCGATGGACTAATTCGGATGATCTGATTGATGGGAAGACTCAAATTTTGCTATATTATATCTATGGTAAAAAAATGGGCAGGAAAAGTGGTGGGGTAACGCAGGTTTACGGTGGGGCGAGATAAGCTTGGAAGCGAAGGACTGGTTGAGTGGGGCAATGACGGTTACATGCGCACACAACCGCCTTTCGAAACGCAACATGGGGGAGTTTGGAAACGTGTAGTTTTGGCGATGCATTCTAAGTACTCAATGAAGTACACGGCAAGGGCAGTCTTTTGAAGACTTTGCAATTAGTCTTTTCTTTGCATGTGTTGGTATCGCGGAACGATTTTAACAGAGGCAATTCTCATCATCGCGGGCATCAGCAATGATCTGAGAGCGCAAAAGATTAAATGTGTGCAACACATATCATTCAGTCAAAAAGAAGCAACGAACTGATAAAGAAATCGGACTCGCTGCAAGTAGATACAAGAATCAAAAAGTATTTTGAACACAATCCTCCCCATAGAGGTTTCCATCAACTCGCCATCATCATCAACCATTCCAAAACGTTCCTCCTCTACCTATTCCGAGTCTTGAGAACAAGGCTGGGTCTAGAAATTTGTTTTCCGGGCCAGAAATTTAAACGCGGAAAGCGCGGGGGTGGCGGCGAACCTTCTGGCTGGAGGAAGAGCCAGCCTTCTCTTCGAGCCAGGCGATGAAAGTGTCGAGGGTGAACTCCTTGTCGGCAATGTCGGCGCTGCCGGTGGAGGCAGGGGCACTGGCAGAGGTAGCAGTGGGAGTAGAGGTAGCGACAGGAGTGGACACGGCATTGTTCTGTACGGCAGCAGGAGTAGAGGCAGCTGGGGCAGCGGCAGAGGAGTTGGAGGAACCCGAGTTGGAGCCAGAGCCAGAGCTGGCACCGTCAAAGAGAGCAGGGCCGGGCATCTCGTAGTTGGAGTTGTCACCGTAGACGTTGTACTTGATACCAGGGTCGGTGGCGGTGTAGAGCTTGTCGGCTGGGGTACCCTTGGGGGTAGCAGTACCGGAGCCGGTGACCTCCAAGTTCATGCACTTGGGGTAGTTCTGGGCGCCGTTCTCCTGGCCTGCAGAGTGCAGGGCAATGATCTCGTGGCGGAGAACGTACTGGCCAGGAGCGATGCTCTCGGGGACAGTGACGGTCCAGGTGTTGTTGTTGTTGATAAGCTTGGTGGCAGCCCACTCACCGTCCTCGTAGCCAGAGGCGTCGATCTTGAAGAACTCAAGGTCGGTGGACTTAGCAGCGGTGGCATCATCAACCTTGGCCAGGTAGTCAAGGACGGGGCCAACGTGGGACTCGGGCCAGGTGGTCCAGCTGATCTCAATCTTGCCTCCAGCAGCAACCTTGGCGACCTTAGCACCAGTGGTTGCGTCCTTGTGGCAGGCAATCTTGGTGGCATCGTCGTACATGGTGGGGTCGACGAAACCGTTGTCCTGGCACTCAGGGCAAGACCACTCGATGACCTCAGGAGCGGGGTCCTGGTACTGGAAAGAAGGGTCGTAGGCTGTGTAGTCCTGACCATCGACGTTGATGGCAGCAAGGTGACCGTGGGCGTTGACGGCGGCAGCGAAGGCGCCAAGGATGGCAGCGGCTTGGATAGCAGAAGGCATTGTTGCGGCTGGTTGTTGGAAAGTCTGGTTTTGACGAAAAAGGGTAGTGTTCAAAAGTTTGCTTCGAGATCAACGAAGTTTGTAAAGAATGTGATGCGCGTCAAGCGTCTGAAAGTGAACGAGAGTGGAAAGAGTGAATGTCTGAATGACTGAATGAATGATTGTGTGATGAGAAACCATTGCGCTGGGCGAGAGCGATACTTATACGCATACGCTGCCATGTCGGAAATAGACGACCGCCGTCTGCATGTGTCAAATGAGAGGAGTGGAGTTGACAGAAAGGGAACCATTCCCGTCGGTTCGATGCTTCAGGGCTGTGGAGCTGGGGTTCCCGCTGTTGGCGATATGGACTTGTCATGCTTGTTTCATGGTGTGGCTTGCACTCCTGGCGGTAAACAATGCATTCTCGGTCATGGACTACTGATCGACGCAGGCATTCGTTGTAGCCGAAACATGAAGGAGCTGAAAAATTGTGTCGGCGCGCGGTTCAAACATACGTCACTGCGCTGACATCTGTGGCCTGACAATGATTCTGAAGTCTGTAAACGAGAAGTCAACTCAAAGTCTTTTCATTAGTTTGTGTATATGTCGAGCTGGGAGCTTGGTGTTGGTGAGCAGAGTTGGAGCACGCGGAAACCCCGACTCGTCCCGCGCGACACGCTAGGTCGGATGTGACTAGCGGCGAGACATGTCAGTCCCGAGGTCCCAATACAAGTATACGCGTCACGAACTCTTCCATCAGTCAGTCTGAATAGCATCGAACGCGGGTATCGGCATAGAGTTCTAGTCCTTCTACCCACGTCTTCATTAATCTGTATCACAGTCCCCGCAGTTCCGACTCTAACTTCAACGTTACAATTTCCCTCCAGTTGCTTCCGACCCCGAATGTTTCACGCCTCCTTAAAGGTGGGTCAACGACAGCGCGCGGCTCCACCAAGCGCATGACACTTCCAGGCGCTCGGTACCAATGTCTCGATTCATACAATCTACGGTGTATACCATCGTGTAATGTTCTTTTGATCGATCAACGCCCAACAGCTATCTATTTGCAAGACTCCTGTTGCCGAAACGCTCCATGGACCCGTTTTTGCATGATCAATCTTGCATAACCGATATGAAGACATTATGTCTGGACCTGCATCTCAAGCCAGCGGCTGACATCATGCCCAATCAATAGCCTCGGAACATTCGCTACTGTTTTGTGTTGCCAAAGTGGGCCTGCAGCCTCCATGCGATTTCATGTCGCTTCCATGACACACGGGCCTTAATCTCCGGCCAAGGGAGAATTAGCAGCCGGCAATGAGAAATAAGCAACGGGCAAAGCGTTGGCAGGAACGGCCAAGCCTCGCTTCCAACTGGTGGTTTTGTTCGTTTGAGTGCGGTCTGGCTAAGCAGAACGGAGCTTGAATTCTTTCTTTTAACCTTCTCGCCTGCATGAAAACTGTGAAGTAGAACCGCATGCTGAATTTACCGGTATCGTGGTGTAACGGTGTGCAAGGTGCAAAGGCCACGAGCGCGATGAACTACTACTGTTTTCGCTGTCAAGCAAATAACTTCAATTGCACCACTGGATGTTCTACAGGATAACCAGTGTCAGGGGCAAGGCGCCATCTAATCACATGCTAGTCTATGTACTGACAGGGGGTACAGCAGCATCTCCCCTCCACTGGTCTCTCTTAAGGTCTCTCCATGCCCTCTCATCAACGAATGGAACACCTCGACTCCGGTCATAAATCGTAACCGCCCTCGAGAATGCCACAAAACTACTATCCAGATCGATTCCCAGCTCCCCATTTTTTGCAATCAGTACTTTTTGCGCTTCTCGAAACGAAGCCACTGCGGCATCATCACACAGCCAAAACTTCAACACTCCATTGATAGCCGGATTGTTATATCCTCCATAGTACGGCCGGGAGTCCATCCCCGGGACACTGGTGTGGATGCTCGCATTGTAGATGGTGCCAGCGGGTAATGCGGCCAGGAGTGATGATGCCACCGCCGATGCGAAAGTGTTATTGTCAAAGGCATCAGTGTTGGCGACGGAAGAGTTGGAAAAAGCCCAGTAGAAAGCATTGAACGTACTCGATGGCTGCTTCTCGCACGTCGAGTTTACCCGGTGGAACTTCTCATAGGCATACATGTTCAGGCTCGCTGAGAGATCCGCAAAGGCGTTTCCATCAGGTCCGATAACGACCGCAGTGTAGTTATTGGACGGGGGCGTTGCGAATGCATCTGCTGAGCGACTATAGAGCTCGGTAATGTCGTTGTGGCCAAAGAAACTGGGTTGGGCGTTGTTTGATGTGGTGTTGATACCATAGGCGCTGTCGATTATATGCCCTTGCTGATAGGCCAAAGGCTGATCAACAGTGTCAGGTGCGTTCCAAGATTTTCGCCCGTGTACTATGGTATGGTGATAATCGTATTCTGCATATGTGAGGCCCTGACGGCGCCGATTTGCAACAATCTGTTTTGGAAATGCATTGGGCCAGGTAGCGTTCACGATCGGGACGGTGTGTGTAGCAACTCCTGGAGATAAATCGAATAGGAGCAATAACGAGAAAGCTAACGTGGATAGCATTATGATGAGGCCTTCAGATATCTTTGGTGGACTAGAGGTGCAAAGGGACTTTCTTAAATGCCCTCTACACGTCATCCTCAGTGCCCTAGTGCGGTCGAATTACGGGCTCACTTACGTATGCTAGTCTTGTCTGATGGCTTGGACGACTACAACGCCCCGTGCACAGTGCATTGGCCTTGTTGTTTGGATATTTTCTCCTCCACAATCCGACCCCCACATCCCGCTTCCAAAGATACATTTAACTTATACGGCTTGTGTGCAGATTGGAATGCGTTTGTGCAAGAAACATAAGCAACGGTGATTCTCTTCGGCAAGAGTTTCGGATTGACCATCAATACAAACACGAGGCAGAGAACGTCGGAACTGATAGGACGAAAGACGGTAGTGCTTGCTGCTTTTACGCCATATGGTCTAGGGCTAATTGCCTTTGTTGATGTACGAGAATGTAAACATGGGGTTAGTTTAGGAAGCTCGGCCCGAACCACCGAACGACGGCTCCCTGCGTAATTATGTTCGCTTCTTCCAAGATGGTTTTGTAAAGGGCAGATAGAGACCTTTCCGGGCATACGCTCCAAACAAATTCTGACAGTGGGCGTTCGAGGTGGCATTCTTGGGCGGTCACTCTGTCATCAACGCGTCAGACGGGGTGGTGTTGAATGAGCAAAGCTGCGAGAAGATAAGAGGCGCAAAACAAATGCTGTACTATCGGCATTAACGCGTTTTCGGGGTTCCGATGACGAAGGTTTCGGTGATGGACTTCATATGACGATCAGGAACCACGACAAGGATATTGGCGCAATTCGCTAGCACCTACGTCATCGTTCTCGGCAGCTCAAGCTACCCAAGAACATAACACGACTTCTTTCTTCCCCAGTTCACACCATCAACACAGCAATTGCATCTAACGTTTCTCCGCCTAATAAATCACTCTTACGGATTTCTTCCATCTAACTCTTCTTCAATTCAATACACAATGGGTTGGTTCAGTTCCGACGAGAAGTCCGTTATGGCTACCCACCCCGTCAACCTCGATGTCACAAAAGATCACGGTTCGGCTGCAGAGCAAGACCGCTACGGCTCACACTTCGCATCCGATGCCATCCGCCGTGGTGTTGATAAAGGTCTCGATAAGCTTCAAAACGCAGCCCAAGCTGCCGGCTCCGGCGCCGAACAAGATCGTTATGGCCAGCACCTGAGCATTGGCGACCGCGGCTACAGGGCCATTAAGGAGGCGGCCAAGTACCAGGGAGAGGGTGCGGAGCAAGACAGATACAACATGCACTTTAGCCCGGCGCTGCACAGCTTTGATGCTGTGAAGGCTGTGCAGGCGGCGGGGAGTGTTGCCGCCAATGGCGAGAAGAACGCCAGCTACTACGGACTAGGATACGATGGCAGACAGAGGGCCAAACTGATGGCTGGTAGCGGTATGGGCGCTGAGCAGGTAAGTTTTGGAAAAAGTAGATGAGTCGTAATGCCATACTAATATCGTCGTAGGATCGTCTCGGCTCGCATTTTGCCCTCAGCAAGGACGCCGTCGTCAACGCCGCACAAAGGGTACAAGATGGCGCCAAGGATGTTCTCTCCAGGCGATAGACGATGCGTGTATAACGCGACAATGATGGGGATGAAGCATGTACATCAAAACAGAGCGGCATTATGACTGTAATACAATGTATCAATAAAAGAAACCTGGATCTGTACATGCATGATACTGCATAGAGTACTCTGAACAAGCATCTTTCTTGTGAACGTGATGTAATCTTGGTAGCTAAGATCCCATGCTCTGTGGATGTTGGTGGTCCCCGGTTTAGTCGCTGGTGTGAATTCGATTATTGCGCAGCATGAAGACGATGGTCGAGACTGAATTCATGCTGCCTGCATAAGCAGAACGCTGCGAGGTGCTTACTCGATACAATATAACGGGGAGGGACCAGTGCTAGAAAGGGTCAGCTGTTTCTTCGAGGCTAATTGCTGGACGTATCGGTGGCAGCCAAGAGTTGACTATAGGTAACAGCGCAGAATCCAATGTGTACGAGTCTCTCGGATGCAGTAGCAAGATTTCCATGGCGTTGATTTCCCCTGCAAGTTTCATTGCTGTTCAGGCATGATTTCGTGAGTCGGGTTTGTTGGTGTTCTCGCCCTGGCCGCATCGCTCCTTCCACCGGTTGGCGGCGGTTGGCGCTAAAACTGACTAGCGTCTCGCTTGCAGCACACGTTCTTGCCCAGGTGAAAATCGACCTGGTCATCACGAACTTTCAACGACTTAAGCTAGACATCAAGCCGCCAAAATGTCCGCCAACTCGCTGAACAAGATCGCGCCCAACAGCCCTTCGAGGCAGAACCCTTCTGAGATCGAGAACAGCATCGCCAGCGCAAGTTTTCCCGGCTCAATTGGGGTGCATTCATTGGCGATAGCAATACTGACAGGCGTGATAGGCGTTGACTGACCTCGAGAACAATGTTCCCGACCTGAAGGCTTCTCTGCGCCCTCTGCAGTTTGTCTCTGCTCGCGAGGTATGATAGACCCGAACACGTCCATGATGCGCTCTCGAGCGTCGCCTACACACGCACCCACACATACACACCTACAAACTGAAGAGGCGGTGGGCACTGGGCAGCAACAATATGCTGACACCAGGATTCTTAGATCGAGGTTGGCCACGGACGCAAGGCTATTGTCATCTTCGTCCCCGTTCCCCTTCTCTCCATGTGGCACAAGGCCCAGCAGCGGTAGGCTTCACTTTGCAACTTCGAATGTGACGCTTACTAACAATTCCCAGCCTCACCCGTGAGCTCGAGAAGAAGTTCTCCGACCGCCACGTCCTGATCGTTGCTTCCCGCCGCATTCTCCCCCGCCCCAAGCGTTCCAACCGCTCCCGCACTTCTCAGACCCAGAAGCGTCCCCAGTCGCGAACTCTCACCGCTGTCCACGACGCCATCCTAACCGACCTCGTCTTCCCCGTCGAGATTGTTGGCAAGCGTCTCCGTACCCGCGAGGACGGCAGCAAGATCCTCAAGGTCGTTCTCGACGAGAAGGAGCGTGGCGGCGTCGACTACAGGCTCGACACCTACAGCGAAGTCTACAAGCGCCTCACCGGCAAGGGTGTCAACTTCGAGTTCCCCCAGAGCCAGCAGACCGACTACTAAATGTAGACGGGCGTTGGGTTCGGTCTCGTTATATCTACATGGTTCAGGAGTACGGCAGGGCTTCGGATATGCATCATGTACCGGCATCAAAAAGGAATGTGAATGAGATGACATGAGCCTGTAATGGGCACCCTTTCAAGATACCACTGCAATTGATTTTCTTTCATGTGATGATTCTGCTTTGGCAGTGACTGTTATTTCTAAGGCCTGTCAAGCTCCGGGTAATTCCTGTACACGCCCATGCTAAACCGCAGCCTACGCTCACTTGCCAGATACTCCTTGATGCCCGGCGTCTTCACAACGTTGTCGTAGAAGGAGCCGAACAGCAACGGATAGCCCTTCTTCCTGAAATCTAACTCGCTGGGGAAGGCCCATTCTAGACCGCTCAACACATGCCACAGAGTTGTGTCCGCATAGCTCAGCTTGTCTCCGACGAGGAATTTGCCCTTTCCTACTGCCTCGTTGCCCTTCAAAACGCGCTCAAAGAAGCCAAAGAACTTTGGGATGCGGTTCTCCCGGAAGTCGGCCGCTTTCTTGAGCGCTTCTTCCCTTTGATCCTGATAATATTTCGAGACAGCAATGGGGTGGTGCGTGTCGTGGGCTTCGTTGTTCAGGTCGAGCGCCGTGAGGGTGTGCGACAGGATGAACATTTTCTCTGCCTCATCTGTGCCAGCGAGGTCTAGCCTCTCGCCGAGGTACGAGAGGATGGCGGGTGTCTGGTAGATGAGGAGGGTGCCGCCGTTCTTGCCTTCGCCGGGCACCTTGAGCGCAGGTGGGGCGAAGACGGGCGGGTTTCCGTCCTCGCCCACGCTCTCAGGGTTGGTGAGAGATGCTACAATGTCCATGCCGCCTGTTCGAGCATGTTAGCTTGCCATGTTGAGAAAGGCCTTGACATGTGCGCACCATCTTTAGACTCGTTGGCGGGGTCCTTGTAAGAGACACCCGCTGCTTCAAACACCAGACGGATGAACTCGCCGCGTCCGGGGATGCCTGGCCAGTACAACAGCTCGTACGGCGGATGGGTGCGCGCCTTCTTGTTCACCGACATTGCGAATGTGTAGCAGCGAAATGCAATCGGGCTCTGAACGCGACGTTTCTGGAGCTGTTGGAAGCTATGCAAGGGGTGGCAGGATGCTTGACGATAATAAACTCGAAGCATTCAATTCCTGATAGAAGCGGGCGGGGAGGCTATCGGAGAACTATATACGCATTGCAGCACAGCAGATGCTTCCACGTCATGTAAGCTTTACGGGCCATTGAGTGCGCAATGAGAGGTAGTTGGCGTCATTGTGGGGTGTTCGTTGGACGCGCATGAGGAGATCCGTGTTGCTGACTACGAAGGCGGAATTGAGGCCGAGACTGAACAATGCGATGTCAGTTGTCGAGGTTAGACGCTTCTTCTCTGCACTGTGTATTACGTCAATCAAAGTTTTGTACATGGACTTTTGTATTCTAACCAGAGTTCCTGAGCGTTTCATAGACGACGTCCGGCCATATTCTGCTCGGAACCCATTCCGAGACGGTTTAATTTAAGCAGAAGGCCCGTTTTCCTCACTTGTCTCCACCAAATATACAAATGCTAGGGTTGCAACTCTTAGATTCATCTTCCTGTATCGCGCAATATAAAGGAAGCGGGCTAATAACACCCCCTCCCCCCGTGAGACGCTGACAGCACTATCTCACCGATGAATAGCGAATGAGGCCTCCAGCCGCCCGGTGAGCTCTAGAATCCCCCTCCATTCATGCAATCGTGCTGTGAGCTGTCATTCTTCCTTCGTGCTACGGCGCAGGGCAGAAGGCGATACGCTCGCCTATGTCTCGCCATGGCCACCGCAGCAGCCTTCATGCGCTGCGCCATGCTGAGAAAAACCACACGTTTGCTACATAGCTGGGCACTCGCACCCATCCAAAATTGTCGGCATCTAATGCACTACATAGAAGCCTCAATCAAGGGCTTCTTCGCAAGCAACCATTTGTCAAGTTCTGAGCAAACGCTAGGGCGAGGCATAACTGCTGTGGGGGAGAAACCTTGAGGGCAGATCACCCGCCCTAGACTCAGTTCCGGGCTAGACTTCCCGTTTGGACCCTCTTCCCATTGCGCTAAGGATTGAATAAACACCAAGAGTGCTGCCTTCAGCTCCCCTACTCGCCCCGCGAACCACGGCCAAACAACATTTTTTGACGCCGCTACATACACACCAATATGTCGGATTATAATGATTACAATCGCTTCCTCCACCAGATGCAAAGCTTCCGCGCATCGGACGAGGCCAGAGAGCAGTTCGTCAGCGTATGTCGCCATTGCTATCGGGTCGCGTGTCATCGCGCAGCCGTTACTGACATTGGAGTCCAGGATATTCTAGCAAAGTACCAGGTCTTGGTAGAAGAACATGCCAACTTGAAGGGCGACTACTTGAGTGAAAGAGAAATCCGGAGAAGTTATCAAAGGACTGTCGATGAGAAACAGGCTTTGGTGGGGGAGTACGAACGTCAGCTGGTGGGTTGCCCTTGCTGGAAGTCAGCTTTAGGAATCGGTTTGCTGATGAATAGAGCAGGACGCAAATTCATTCGTTTTGGCACTTATTGACGGAGATGGAGCTATCGTAAGTCCTTCCTGTCATCGATTGTGTTGTTGTTGGAGAATTGCCTTTGGTTCCATATTGCAGCGTAGTCACGCCCGCGCTCACTACAAATCATGCGCTTCCTGTTTTAACTCTTTGTTCATATCAAATTCGGCTACTGACAGCGTATGCATAGTTTCAAGATGCCTTACTCCAAGCCGCTGGTGGGGATGGAGGCTCCGAGGCCGCATCTCGCTTGTATCATGCCATTCAAGACCACGTTGCATCCTTGTACCACGGCTCAGGTAACTGGCCGATCATGGTCCAGATCTATCTAAGTCTCGATAAGCTTGCAATGAAGTTAGCCTCGGTCGGTCTTCTTCGATCTCCATCAGAATTGCGAGCTTTTGCGCAACGCTTCAGCGTCAATCAGCCCCTATTTAGTATTATCGACGTCGGCCAAGGAAAGGAAAGAGCCGACCACAAGATTAAGGGTATTGGGTACTCTCTGAATTGGTATGAGCAACGCTAATCTTCTGTATACAGAAATGCTTCGTACATTTAGCGACAACCCTACTTGCCGACACATCATCTTCGGTGGGTGTCATGATGCAGGCTACCTTCTAAATCTCGAACACTTCAAGCACAACTTCCTCAAAGCTGGACGCATCACTCTTCTGGAGACTACGCCAGCGTACAGAGGGTTCACCGACCTGGCGAACTTCAAGCGCACCCGCTTCGACGACGTTTTCAAGACAGATCCGTTGCCCGACTATGCGTCTCCTAGTAACGGCTTCGGCCAATTAGCGGTGCAGTCTCCCGTACAGCCTGCAGTGCAGCCTTTCGTTCGCTCAGTCACCGCCAACTCCAATACCTCACCTACGACGACCCCCCGAGGATCTGTAGCTTCACCTTCGCCGAGTGTTGGCTCCGCGCCTGTAGCTCCGCCTGCTGAGACGAATGGTGACTCCTCATGGGGTACGTACATCAATGAGATGCTTGGTGTACTCCATGTAAGAATTGGAGTACGCCAATCATCTAGATAAACCCTGTTAAATTCTTGTAAAGAAAATTTGCTGATTTAACTACTATAGCTACTGTAGGCAAGACCGGTGCCCCTACGAACGGCAAAATCTCGATCGCGCCTGCCCCTACCACTGCTACTAAGAAGAACACTAAGAAGAAATATGCTTATTACAATAAAGCGGAGCAGAGGCTTGATGAACCGCTTCCGTCAAAAGATCCTGCCGCTGCGGCTTCCCTCGAAGCGCGTATGAAGAAGGTGGGCAAGAAGATGTGTAATCATTGGTATGTATAGACAAGATAGGAGAGATAGCTTGTCACTGGGTTTGATACCATTGTGCCGCTTTTCTTCTTCAGTTTACCGGTGCGTAGAGTGAGAGCTAACAAAGCACAAGGCATCTTGGCGGACACTGCGAAAACGGAAGTTTCTGCAACTTCCAGCACGAGCCAAAGCTTACACTGGGTGAGCTGAACGCCTTACGCTATAAAACCCGTAGCTTGGCCTGTAAGAACCGATACTGCGAGAACATTGACTGTTGTAAGTGCTGGCGATAAGCAATTCCAGCGGACTTTAGTTCCCACCTTACTAACGTTGCGATTTCAGATCTCGGACACCAATGCGCTCTTGAACGCGACCAAGGGTTTTGCCCGTATCCTGATAATTGCAAGTATTCAAGTCGACTGTCTAGATGTGAACCACGCTAATCTTCGCCTTTCTAGGTCATCTCAAAGCCACCCACGGTATGGATAGAGTCAAATACGTTCGATACGACAAAGACGGCAATGCAGACTATGCACCTTAGCCACTGACGAAGGGTGAAACAGATTAGGAGACGCCATCATATCTGACTACCTGGTACACTGATTTCACTTGGAATGTGATGACGCTATGTAGATGGCCACGAATTGATTAACTTGTTTTCTTGACTTTGTTTCACCCCTCGAACTTCACACCACTGTCGCATGTCTATTTGGCGCAACAACCTTCATTCCACTAACGCATCAGGGTTCATCGCGTGCTTCTTGATAACGGCATGTCGCAACTTGGTCTGGTCAGCTCACCTTGTATGCAGGCGTCGAGTACCTAGGCATGCAAGGATGGCGACTGCCATCGGGCGACTTCGGCTCGGCCTTGGTCCTACTGGGCGCTCGGATTTCCTTCCCCACACTCCACGAAAGACAATATGTAAAAATGTAACAAACGAATTAGCTGTGCAGCTCCCATTACAGTAGTGGAGAGACGACGCTGCGCCATGCTGCTCTATACCCATAGCTCAACCGCGGCATCTAACGTCGGCATTGAATTTTGGATCAAGCTCCGCAGACGGTAAGAGCAAGACTCATTTTCATAGCGCAATTCCAACAACCTGCCCACCATTAATTACTATCTATATACCCAGCCCATTATTCTTCGTGTATAGCGTTCCTACAACATGCCGTTCCTACACTCGGACTCGCAGCCCAAAATCCTCATTGCAGGCGCCGGCATCGGCGGTTTGACAACGGCGCTAGCGCTCCACGCCGCGGGTTTCAGCAACGTACAAATCTTCGAAGCGTCGTCGACGTTGACAACGCTCGGAGTGGGTATCAACGTGCAGCCATCGGCTGTGCTTATACTACGAAACCTAGGTCTTTTAGAAGCGCTGGAGAAAACTGGCATCAAGACACAAGAGCTGAACTTTTATAATCGCCATGGAGATTCCATCTTGAGCGAGCCGAGGGGCATGAATGCGGGATATGCGGTCCCACAGTTCTCAATTCATCGAGGAGAATTCCAGATGTTGTTGCTGAGTGCGGTGAAAGAGCGCTTAGGGGATGATCTGTTGCATCTCAACCACGCGCTCACGGCATTTGATCAAAACAACGAGAGCGTCACTGCGCGGTTCTCGCAAAGAAAAGACGGAGAGCCGGCAGAGATGTCAAGTGTTATCGGCGATGTTCTCATCGCTGCGGATGGCATCAATTCAACAGCGAGAAGGCTTCTGTACCCTGGTGAGGGCCCACCACGCTTCTCCGGACGCATGCTTTGGCGCGGATGCATAGAGCGCGAGCAATACTTGACGGGCGCGAGTATGGTGTGGGCAGGCCATGCCGACCAAAAATTCATCGCATATCCCATCAGTCAGCGATCCGCCGACAAGGGCAAGAGCCTTGTTAACTGGATTGCGGAACTCAGGATACGGGATAAGAACGACGTCGATCTAACACCACCCAAGACCGACTGGACCAAAGCCGTCAAGAAGGATGTCTTCGCAGGACCATTCGAGACATGGCGATGCGGGGGTCTCGAAATGAAGGATCTGATCAACAGCACGGAGAGAGTTTTCGAATTCCCAATGTCAGACCGCGACCCAGTGGAAGCATGGTCCTTTGGCCGTCTCACTCTCCTTGGCGACGCCGCACACGCCATGTACCCCATCGGCTCCAACGGTGCCTCTCAAGCCATCATCGACGCGGAAACGCTGGCTAAACATCTTTCTGAAAACACGTCCGACATCCAGGCTGCTCTCAAGGCTTACGAGCTCGAGCGCTTGCCTCCAACGGCCAAAATCGTCATGGCCAATCGTGCTAATGGCCCGGATCACGTGTTGCAGCTAGCGGAGGAAAGAGCGCCGGATGGGTTTGAGAATGTCTATGATGTCATTCCCAAGGATGAACTGGAGGAGATTGGTAGGGCGTATAAGAAGGTGGCTGGATTTGAGATGGACAATGTCAATGAAAAGGCGAGGGCGACGGAGGGCGTAGATGCGAAGATGGGGTTGAAGAGTCCGAGGGAGTGGGTATAGCTTCTCTCAATGCACCTGGATAGAATGTTGCAAGTGAATATTATGCCATCTTACATATTGAAAAAAAAAATGTCTTGCTTATTGTTGTTTGGTGCTTTCCCGTACCTTACCCCACGTGATCATGACGCTGCCGCTAGTCTGATTTGGTCAAGCGTTTGCCTAACAAAAACTTGGGACATTACCAACCTCAACCGATCTCCGACATCACGCACATTAAAATGCCGCAATCGATACTGCAAAGATGGATTGTAGCTAACGGAATACATGAAGCTATCGATAAGAAAGAGAATCGCCAACACATCTCGGCCATACCAAGACGCCAAAATTCTTGATCAGGGCTGTGCACCCAAGGAAACCTCTACCGGCCCCGACCAAGTGCCAGCCCCACCAATATCATGCGTATCACCTTCTCGGCCCCATCTTTGACCAAGGTTTCGGTCTGCCCTATTGCTTCTTCCAAGGACAGTGGGCCCCTGAGGATGCTTGTGAAGGCCTTGATCCCAGCTCCATAGCAGCCGTCTGCACCTTCTCCGATGGTGCCAGCCAGCGCAACCACCTGCGCGCCATTCTGCCTTGCGCGTCGGGCAATCTCCGTCGTCATCTGTTGATATCAGCAAGAAGTAGAAGATCGCAAAATAGATTGACCAACCTTTCCGTTCGGCGATTGGAAATCCAGGCTGCCTTCAGCGGTAATAACAAAGTCCCACTTCTGCTCAAAAACGCGTTCAAACTCAAAGTATTCGTTGATGGCTTCGCCGCGCCCGCGCAACTGAGCGCCAAGTAGCATCAACGCTGTTCCAAGGCCGCCACTTGCACCACTCCCAGGGCTCAGAGAGATATCTCTCCCGAGTTTTTCCTGGGCGACTTGCGCCAGGCGCTCAAGTGACGTTGCAAGCAAGTCGACCTGAGTAGGTGTCGCTCCCTTCTGCGGACCATAGACTCGTGCGACGCCTTTGGGACCACAGAGAACATTTTTTATGTTGCATACTGCTTCTATCTGGACTTTCTCCACTGTAATGCGGTCAGTTTGGTCTTGCTGTGGGGGCTGGAAAGCTTACCAGAACCTTCACGCAAGCGGGGATGGATGCCGCGCCAGCACAGACTGGCTAGGCGCGACAACGATCGGCCACCACCTGCTCTAGGCAATTCCTGACCATTTGCGTCTAGAAGACGGACACCCAGTGCTTGGAGCATACCCGCTCCTCCGTCGGACGTTCCCGAGTCACCACAGCCGATGATGATCTTGGTGGACCCTGCATCGAGTGCTTTCCTTACCAACTCGCCAACCCCATAGGTGGTAGTAACAGTGGGATCGCGCTCGTCTTTGGGAACAAGACGAAGACCTGCTGCAGCCGCCATATCCAGCACAGCCGTCTTCTTGTCTTCACCGATGAAACCTAGGTGTGATTCGACCGGCGCGCCGACAGGGCCCGTGACCGACTCTTCAAGGATGACTCCATCATGAGCGGCTACCAACGCCCGAGCAAAGCCTTCTCCGCCGTCGTGTAAAGGGAGCTTGCGTAGTATGACGGAGCCGCTGTCGAGGACTTTGGTAATGCCTGCTTCGATAGCATCTGCGACATGCTCCGGGCCCAGACTCTCCTTGAATCCGGACGGCGCGATTAAAACCCGAAGTGGATTTCCTCCCAAGATATCGGAAGTTGGAGTTCGTAATACTGCCGAGGCTGGATGCACCAATTCATCTACTTGCTGCGGTGGCAAGTTGAATGTCTTCAGTGCGCGGAGCCGTGGCAGCTGTGGTAGAATTCTGGGCGATGCTGGAGCAGTAATAGCCAAAGACTCCATGGAAGGAGAAGTACTGACGAGCATCTCTGGTATCAGGAAAATCGATTGAATCGTTAAGATGTCGCTAACAAAATAGGGTATTGACCAAGTAATATCTTAGAACGAGAGTTGGAGTGCGTGAGTGTAGAACGAGTGTCTTCGATCTCCGTGATTGGATACCATTTCCAGATGGCATACGACATACTTATACCTGGGTCCCAAAGTCCTGCTCGTCTGGAGTTGCAGGTTTCTAAGTCACACATGCAGACCACCTAGTGATTCTATTCCTGGTGCACCACACAAAAAACACCTCAGGTATCGTGTTGGGCCTCAGGACCATGGCATCGACGTCACTTGGTATCAGACTAATTTGCGCCTCTCTCAAAAAGTCATACCAAACTCCACTATTTCACTTACTGTAGCACAGCCGGGAATTACGACAACTACAACAAAGCCATGTGACCAAGATCGTCGGGTTACCAACGGTACCACTTGGTCCCCTCGGCAGAATTTCTTGTTCTCTTGTCCAGTGATCGGCGCGCATAACGATGTTCTTGAGATCTCCAGTTTTTTCCTTGACGGTCTCACTCCGGACCAATAGCGACAACAACACGTGCCTTCACCAAGCAGATTAGCGAATCACCAAGCTGTACCTGCTTGGCAGGGATATGGAACACAGCCCGGACCGCTGACGTCTACATGTAAGGCTTCGAATACATGGGCCCCTTCCACATGCTTACCTTTTTGAGCTAACGGTATCATTCGCAGTATTACTATTGGCCGTGGCCCTCTTGAGACGTGGTGGCTGCCATGCGCTCACGCGACAGGTTTCTATTCTTGATCCCGCCTTCGAGAAATTGACCTTCACAGCCTTATCAATTTGGCACTACACACCTCAAGTGCATGCTTTTGAAGCATGGCCCTCGTATTACACTGCTGGTAGTGGACCTTGTGGCTCTTGGAGCATTCGCGTCTGTCGGAACGCAAGGGACAGCCTCACGCTTGACGACCGCCTGTCCGACACTGCCTCAAACCTGTAAAAGAGATAGAAAACTCTGCACCTATATGGGAGTGATCTGCGTTATACTTATCAAAAGGTAGCATTAAACTTTGCAAGCACCGTCGTCCTTTCCAGTCAACCCACGCTCGTTGTTGTACCTAAGCACTCGTTACTCATTATGAATTTCAGAGACAGATTAATCGGCCGGCCTTCCACCGAGGAGACCAGCACACGTGATTTACTGGCCCTGGCAAGATTCTCTTTCGAGAGCGACGATCATTCGGTCCTAAGTACCGATCGTTTATTCCGACGATGGGATCAGGGCGAAGAAACTCAATACAACGCCGGCCAACAGAACATGGAAGAGGGGACTAAAAAAGACGAGGATATCATCGTATGTTCCACACCCTTGGGTTGCATCGCCACTGACGATGTACACAGGTCACCTGGGATGGACCGAACGATCCGTGCAACCCTCTGAATTGGAGTAGTAAACGGAAATGGATTGCGACCATTCTCGTGTCACTCTTTACATTCATATCTCCTTTTTCTTCCACTATGGTGACCCCTGCGCTACCTGATATTGGAGATGATTTCGACATACCGGAAGGCTTCATGCGCCAGCTTGTCATGACTATCTTTTTGCTTGGCTATGCCCAAGGCCCTTTTGTACTCGCACCTCTTAGCGAGATCTTTGGCCGCGTTACAGTGTTGCAGTATGCGAATCTTGTATACCTCCTCTTCAATACATGCTGCGGGTTTGCACGGACGAAGGAGCAGATGCTTGCCTTTCGATTTCTTAGTGGGCTGGGAGGAGCGGCACCGCAAGCAGTATGTTCATCTAAATCTCAACACAACTGCAGTTTTGTTCTCACTACCATAAAGCTGACGCTTGAATAGTTGTGCAATGGCGTCCTAGCAGATACCTGGTCCAAAGAAGAACGCGGCAAGGGACAAGCAATCTACGGGATTCTCACCTGGATCGCACCGTGTGTAGCTCCCATCTGTGGAGCCTATATTTCCACCGGTGTGAGCTGGCGTTGGATCTTCTTCTCAACTTCCATCTTCACCGTCCTCGTCCAACTCACCGCGCTCTTCTTCCTCTCCGAAACGTTTGCCCCCGCCATCTTGGCCAAGAAAGCGAGAGCTGTCAGGAAAGCGATGAAAGGCGTACGTGACAACGTAGTCGTGAGAACGGAGTATGAGACGGGAGACCGCATGAGCAAGATCTTGAGGAAGAGACTGGTATTGCCATTCATCATGATGCTCACACATCCCGCGACGCAGGCACCATCAATCTACCGCGCCTATCTCTACGGAGTCATGTACCTCATGCTCTCCACCTTCCCCATGGTATTCGAACAAGTATACGACATGAACACGGGCATCGCATCACTCAACTACCTATCCCTATGTATAGGTTTCATGATCGGGCTGCAGATCTCGCACCCCCTCATGGACGGCGTACGTATCCCCTCATCCATATCCCCCGCACCACTAACACCCCCTACCAGCTATACGCCCGCATGAAAACCTACTACAACCTCAGCGAAGGCCTCCCCGAGTTCCGCGTCCCACCCATGCTCATCGCCGGCATCCTCTGCCCCATCGGCCTCTTCATCTACGGCTGGACCGCACACTACCATACCCACTGGATCGCGCCCAACATCGGCGCTGTCATCGTAGCCATCGGCCTGATCATCGGGTTCCAATGTAGTCAGGCATATACCACCGATGCATATGAGGCTCGCTACGCCGCTTCAGCTGCTAGCGTCGGGGCTTTCATGCGCACAATGTGCGGGTTTAGCTTTCCGCTCTTCGCACCGCAGATGTATGAGGTTTTGGGCTTGGGGTGGGGAAATAGTTTGCTGGCGTTTTTGACGCTGGGGTTAGGTCTCGTTATGCCTGTTGGTTTGTGGTTTTATGGCGCGGGGTTGAGGGCGATGAGTTGGAGGGGGTTGGATGCGTGAGCGGTGGGGGATGCGAGTGTTCGGGCGTATGATGGCAGATGGGTAGATGCTTTGGTTCTCCTTGTACAGAGGCGGACAATGAGCCTACGCCAATGTATCGAGGGTATTCTATGGCGGTTATCCTGCATCTATGTCCTGCTTCGTATCCTCTGCGTTATTCTTGTTTATTTCCTTGTCCATATCCTCCACACATACCCTTCTCTCCTGGGACCTTAATACCCTCGTCTATCCCTCCCCTTTCCAACCCCATTCGCACGGCCGCCTCCGCGATAACCGCTCGAGCCCCCACCGTTCCCACCCCGCGAGCCATTTGCTATCTTGGGACCTGTAGGCGTCTTGGACCCATCAGTAGCACTATCCCACTTGCTAGCTGCCATTTCTCCGCTAGGCTTCTTCGCTGACGCTGATGGTGTCGTAGGTGTTTGAGCAGCGGGCTGAGCGACGGGTTTAGCAGGCTCAGTCGCCCACTTGCTTTTCAGCATCCCGTGGCCGGGAGTCTTCTGTTCTGGTGTCTTTGGTTGAGGGTACTGCTTGGTTTCAACCGCGTTGTCTTTGTTCTTGGGGGTTTCAGGAGCTGTTTTGTCGGCTTCTTGAGCGCTCGCGTTGGACTGGACGGCGGGGTTGGTATCCTTCACTTCCGACTGCGTAACTTTGCCTGTTGGCTTTGGTTCGGTCTTCTCGGATGTAACCGTGTCGTTACGATTTTCGAGGGTAGCTGATTTGAATGTGTCAGGCGCATCCGTAGCTTCTTCTTGAGTTTGGGCTGTTGGGTCTCTGGCGACTGTCGTCGAGGTTTCTTTCCCCCTGGACGACGCATCGTCGTTCTTTTCTGGTGGGGATGCCGGTATAAAAGGCAGGTCTGCGGCACGTCCATCGGTTACCGAAGAGTCAGGAGGACTAGCTATAGACGTCGAATCTGCGGAACTGCCCGTGCTAGTGGGAGACCATGAAGTTTCCATTCCAAAATCGTGCACATGCTCTGATGACTGGTCCTGCAAGACCATTGACAGAGCCGCTGCAACGACCGCTCGATCCTCATGAGGCGCAACGTGCTGGAAGGCTGGCACAAAAGTAGGCGCACCGGCATTCAGCGACGCACACATCTCATACGTATACATCTCAGGCGTGTACTCTTCAAAGTAGATATTATCAATCTCGTCGTTCAGCTCACCGCATTCAGACTCACTGATAGACGTCATATCATCGTTCGCGTTGAGAAAGATCTCCTTGCCGACCGGGCTCGAGCTGAGATTGATGGTCACCCAGAGCGCATCGTCTGGGATAGAGTTGAACACCGAGATACTGTGAGCTAGAGCAGGCGGTGGTGCATAGCCCGCATTCCGGTGCTTTTCTTGGACTAGAAGGTGTGGTGATTGGGGTGGCAGCTTGACGATCGAGGGCATGTGCTGCGTGTCGGTGAAAAGACGGTTCTCGGACGGGTAGAGCTTTTTTGCTCGTGCTGAAGTGTCCCCGTTGGTGCAAGTTTCAGCAGAAGGCGAGGTGAATGTCGACTTGCTAGGTTCTAGCCGCGTCTTGAAGTCGCGAGGAACGAAAGTGGCGTCGTCGTAGTCGTCGTAGTCGTCGCTCCATGAGCCGATGGATGAAGCAGCGTCCGTTGTGGATATAGCCACGCCATTGAACGCCTCTTGGGTGGTTGATTTCGCACAATGTGTAGGCTCTAAGTTCTGCGCCGGAGTGCGCGTCTTATTGAGGTCGTTCTCTGGGATAGAAGCATCTCCATCGTTACTGCCTTCACCCTCTCTGGCTGTTTCGACGTCAGAGTCTGGCTTCTCTTCGGTGGAGGCAGAGGCTAGATATTCTGTTGCGGTATCAAACTCATCAGCATCGCTCGATCGCCGGGTTGAACCAGCGAGGCTGTCTCCGCCCGAAATAGACGCAGCTGCAGGAGTAGAAGGCGGAGTGATTTCTTTGGTAGGCTTTCCGAACGCCGTCTCGGGAGTCATACCCACTTCAAACTTCCCAGCCTTGTGTTCGAACTTGCCGTCTGCAGTGGTCGCTTCCGTTTGCGTCTCGTTGTCGGCCATTTCGTTACGCTCTGCCAGCTGCATATGTAGTTCACCAATCTTCTTATTGGCAATGTTTAGATCCTTCTTCGCATCGAGTACTTCATAAGCCTTATCGTTGAAGTTTTGCTGCAACTTCTCGTGGGCCTTGGTAGTCTCTTCCAGATCTGCAGCTAGGTCATTGCGCTCATCGACAAGTTCATCAATCTCCATGTTGAGCTTGTCGCATTCCGCGTTGATTTCTTGAAGGGCGCGGTTGCATTCCACCAGATTGCCATAGACAGCCTCGAACTTTTTCTTGAGGTCGTCATGCTTTTTTTCCTCGGCGCGTAATGTATGCTTCGTCTCGTCATGTTCGTCGCGTTCGTCGCGTTCATCGTCGAGCTTCCTCTGCACTGCCATCACCTCGCTTTCCAGCTCTTGTATACCGCGCTTGAGGTGAGCTGTAGTCTCTTCAGCTTCGCGAACCATCCTTTCTGACTTATTCTCAGCGTCCTTGAGGGCGTCGTGCTCTTCTTTACACTCCTGAAGTACCTTCTCGGCATCGCTGGCATGCCGTTCAACCAAGTCGAGCTTAGTCTGAACTTCATCGTAGCACCGCTTGAAATCTTCGTGGATCTCTGCGACGGAAGAATCGGCCGCTTCAAACTTGGACTGGTACTCATCACAGTTCTTCTTCGTCTTCGCAAGCTCCTTTTGCAGTCCATCGGCGCGTGCGCGAAGACTGGTGATGATAGCGTCCTTCTCGCGGGCGATGTGCTTCAGTTCCGTCTTGGTGGCAGAGAAATCCTCCATGATGCGGTTGATGTTGACGTCCTTCTGGACGGCTTGCTGTTGGAGTTCCGCGACCCTATTGATCGTAGTGTCGACAACCTGTAGATGCTTTGCCAATGCGTCTTTGAGCTCGGCAATGCGCTGGTCTTTGTCTGGCGGTTCGATCTGCTCTTCTAGCAGCGAGCATTGGCCGGTTGAAGTGTCCTTGATAACGCCCGAAAGAACATTCATGGTCCATGAGATGCCCTTCTCTAGCTCCTTGATGCTCGACTTGTGCTTGTTCACCTTGTCAATGCCGGCGGCCAGTTCGCCATACGCGAACTGTTGGCCAACGTAGTAGCGCTTAGCTGCGTCGTCGCTGAAAGCGAATAAACCGGGTGCGATCTCAACAGGAGTTGACGCGCGCATATTGCGACCACCGCGGATGTGCGAAGGCGTGCACGTGTTTAGAAGGCATGTCGTTGTTCGTAAAGGTTAAGGGGAGATTGCATATCTTCCAGGTGAATTATCGTTCAATTGAATCTCTCGGTGGAGGTTGAAGACTACCTGGGGCGTGTTTGGTATGAGAGAGGGCTATCTGGGCGGGGGCTAAGTAACTCTGGAGAGTGAATGTAGCGGATGTGCCAATGTCGTATCCGTGCTTGAGTCTAGCCCTAGAAGAGTCGAGGCTGCGCGGGAAGTACAGGCATAGTCAAACAAATGAAAAGGGTAGACTGCAAGTGAAACCTCTCGTGAAAGCACGCGAGCCAGCTGCAGCCACCAATCCGCAGCGTTAAGAGTGAATGGGTAACATGTTGGGGGAAACCCAGGACGCAGCTTTAGGAGATAATCCACCAGTAGACGGAAGATCTCGAGCGGTTGAAAGTCGAAAATGAGCCTGTTCGTATTGAGGTAATGAGAGCACTCACGCTTAAGCATGTGATGACACTGAAGGCACTGGAAATTTGGAAATACACTTTTTCTATACCTTGAGCGAGATGCAGTAGATAGCCTCATGGCCTTATCTTGCAATCTTCGCTCCCATTGTAGTCGTAGCTAGAAGCCTTCACGCCCCTTCGATTGATCAAGCCCCACCCTCATGTAGACTAGGGCGACTGACGCAAAAACCTGCTCAGCAAATCGCCATCTCTAGCCAGCCATGTCATCGTCGGCGTTCATAGCATCGTCCAACGCTAGGTCGCTGTACTGCAGCAACCAATCTCTCTCGCTCGGCATCCGCTCAAGGTAAGTCTCCAAATCTTTAATCCTCTTATTCTGCATCTTCATATTGGTTGAGACGGGTGACAACACCATCGCGTTCATGGCCTCTTGTTCGGGGAGCGGGAATATTTCGAGCGAGTAGGCCTTGATCCGGAACATCTATACTTACCTATAGTTGAAGTTGCTCCGCGATGAGGGTTCACGGAGATCCTTATCCATTTCTTGAATGATTGTGTCCTTTTTCGAAAGAAGCTTCTTCTAATCCTCCTTTCCGTTTTGCTGAAGATCTTGCTGAAGACTTTGCATCTCCTTCCTGCACTTCTCAAGGGCTTCCTCGAGCTCCTTGATCTTTGAAGATTGCGGGAAGTTCTTCAACTGGCCGATCTCTTGCTGCATCTTATCAATGTTCTCTTTCTCCATCTCCTTTGCCTTCTCTTGTTCTTTGTTGGGCTGCGCTTGTGCATAAGCAGCATCATACTTGAGATCAGCAGTATCTTTCTGATACTTTTCCTGTAGCCCTTTGAGCTGTTTGTTCAGATCAGCCATTTGTAGTGTCGCGTCTGCAGAGTTGAAAGCTGCTTGCTGGTACTGGATCTTCTTGGTTTTTTCCCCAATCTCCTGTCCCAGTTTCTGGATTTCAGTGTTCTTGGCCACGATCTCGGCTTCAAGGTGCTTGATGCGACGATTCATGGAGTCAACAGTTGTGCCATCGCTAGCCATGAGGTTCTTTTGGTTCTGGATATCCGCATCCTTTGTCCTGAGAGCTTGGTCTTTGGCACCGAGTTCCGATTGAATGGCAGCGATTTGTTGCTGGGGATGGTGAATCGTTTGATTGCCCGCGGCAGCTTGCGATTCCAGTTGTTGAATCTGCTGGTCACGGGTGTTGATCTCGACCTTGCCTTCTTTCAGGAAATTATCGGCTTCTGCCCGCATACTCTCAACGCTCGCTTCCAACTCTTGTATCCTTTGCGATCGGCTCGCGATTTCGGCTTGGTATCGATCGATGTCGGCGTTGGACGTTTTGCTTGCGTTTTTGGCCGCCTGGGCTTCCTCCAGTTGCCTTGAAATTGTCGCAACCTGGGCCCTGGCTTCTTCCAGCTGTCTCTCAATTAGCAACTTGTCGTCTTTAGCCGTTTTTAACTCCTTGGTAAGCGTCATGATTTGGACTGATGGTTTCTGCTCTTGGGCATCCTTGGCCTCCAGAGTCTCATTCGAGCTCGCGACTTGACCCGACGTGTCCTTCAGCTCGGTCTCCCTGGCTTGAAGCCTTCGGTTCAACGCTGCCATTTGGACCAGAAAGTTCTTTTCTGCCACACCCTTTGCCTCGAGCTGGCCTTCTAACATTGCGATGCGGTCTAATAGTTCCTTATCAGCATCGTGCTTGGCTTCCGGGTTGCCGTTCGGGGTAGTATGTGGCGTCTCAAGGTCGGGTTCGGTGCTATCTCCGGCAGCAGGGGAATGTTTATCCTCGGTCTGAGTCTCATTCTGAAGTTGAGTGATTTGTTGGCGCAGACCTCTCTTCTCATTCTCGCATTTTTCCATGTCATTCCTGCGGCTGTCCAAATATTTCAGAGTTTTCCTGAGATCATCCCGCTCTTTCTTGATCCTCCCCAGATCTTGAGTCAGGCTCTCAGCTTTCTCTCCCGTATCCCAGATCTTCTGCCGAAGCGCGACAGCCTCATTACTGGGCGCATATTATTCTTCTTTCATGTCCTCAAGAAGCTGATCGTTTGCGTCACCATCCGAAATATGGTTCGACTGCGACTTTGCGGCCTTCCTATTCGTGACTGTCAAGCGCCTGGCTTCCTTTAGGTCTGCTTTCAGCGCTTTCACGGTATCGGCGTGTTTCCAGCTTAGTGTGTGCTTCTCTTCATTCCACCTCCGCCGGTCCGCTACACCCTGGTCTTTCTTCTCCTGCTGAAGAGTCGCAATTTGCTTGAAGGCCCCATCAAGACTCTGTTGCAGTATCTCAATCTCCGCAGGCAGACGTTGGAGTACCAGAAGTTGAGCATCTTTCTCCTCGTGAAGCTTCTGGCTTGCTATGACGTTTTCATTGGATTCTCCGTTGAAGAATTGGTCGCGCCAAGATTTGGCCTCGCGCTGTTTGTCGTCTAGAAGTGACTGAAAACTGCGATCAACACCCGGTACGTAGCGCTCACTAAGGCGTGTTTTGATCACCTCATCCAGTCTGACCTTCTCACGCTCAAGGTCCTGAATCTTCTTAGACTGGCCCTCGTTCTCTGCCTCCAGCTCTTGAGATCGAGTCTTTTCAGCCGCCAAAGACTGGATCCTAGCCTTGACCAGCTTAACGAGAGTTTCCTTTTCCGGTGTTCCGTCGCTCTTTTCGTAGACGCCAAGGAATCTGAGCATGATGTTCCTGTCCTCGATTTCCTTAGATGAGTTCTCTCGACAGTCTTTTAGTTTTTCGGCAATAGCTCCGGCTTGATCCGTTGCTTCCTGGACATGCCTCTTCGCCTGATCGCAGGCCAGCCCAGCTCGTCTTGCGTTTCCTTCTGCAGTGACCACTTTCGCGTTGACGAGGTCCACCCGAAACATCAAAAACAGCAAAACCAAGACGAAAGTAAGCAGTGCTAGCAGGATCCAGTTGGTCCATGCCCAAGGAACCCAGGCCGTAGTCAGAGGCGCGCAAGCAGTCTCGTTGAGCTGTATCTCAGGTGTATGTTTCTGCTGAAGTAGCGCCGTCACGTCGGAGTAGGAAGTTAAAGTCGAGCATTGCGTCGCTGAGTCAACGGGAAAGTGCGTCCACTTTGTGAGATAACGCCTGTCGATGGAGGTTGAAACGTATGTTTCATGTTCTGTGATAGTGTCGAAGATGGTAAGAGGAACAGTGGTTGTCATGGCTGTAGTCAGAGTAGTGGCTTTGGGGAATATGGTTGCGGTCTGGGTGACTGTGGTCGGAGCTCCCAGGGTGAGCTGAAACTGGTCGGGCGCTGAATTTGGGTATATGACTGGTTGCAGATAGTAGTTGAAGGGTGGGAGGGCGAGCAACACCCCAAAGCCAGAGGAGAGAAACAGGTCATTCTGCAGGGCGAGCTGGGCAAGTCCTGCCATCGTGCGCTGTCGCGTAGTCGGATTTCTGCGGGAATGCAAGAGCGGGGTGGTATCTGTGATATACCAATCTTGCGCGCGCCTTTGCGCGTTTAAGAAAGCGCGGCTCTTGCGCGAGGCGGGGGGCTTGCAGATGTCTCGCAGGTGTATGAGGCTTTGTGGGCGGTGTTCAACAAAGGTGTTGTTCGTCAAGTTCTCGACAAAGAGAGCGAGATAGAGAGTTCAATCGGAGCTGGTTGAACAAGAGCAAGAGACAGAATGGAAGACAATGAGAAAATAGATAAGTACTGTGAGTGAGAGAGTCAAGGGCACGTGATAGTCCAAGGCACGCAATCTTGCCAAGGCAACAGCCGTCTGTGCGTTTGTCTTCACCTATCGCCAGAATTGGTGCATCGCATGACCGCTTTGGCGACGCCTTCCTAATGCCATTGCCGAACAGTGTCGCAGGACCAGGGGAGTGTTCGTAGAAGCAATTCGCGCCCAGCTTAACCCGCGACCCGAGACAATATATCGACGTTGTAAGCATTGGATTTTGTCAGCTTAGTTCGGGCTGAACATGCAGTAAAGACGATGTCGCGATGATCAACATATGCATATCCTGTGAACCAGCAGCCCAGCGGCATCATCGCAATGCGCCTCACGCTTTTGGCGCTCTCGCATTCATGACATATGGGATCCCGTGCTCCCTCATTTCGACTATCTGCATGGTGGTGAAAGTGAAGATGAAGATGGAAGTGATGATGTCGACAGCGGCGGAGGTTGAAAGTTGAGCAATCACTCCTGGCGCTCGACGGGCGGGGAATTTATCGGCGGGATGCTAGGCCCGCCCTGAGCTAGCGCCGAATTGCCCACATCCTCCCTCAGCACGACTCGTCTTGACAGCATCACACGACACCACACACCGGAATGCACAATGACGGCAGGCTTACGGATTCATTCCGGCCTCATGAAGTTCTCTGGAACTCACAAGCATGAGGCTCTCACTTTTGTCTCCGCTTTCCAGCAGCGCCCAACCCCGATTTTTTTGTCCTTGGCCAGTGAACATGACTAGCCATTGTCAAGAGGATGCATCGTCTAAGAGACTTAACCTCCTCTCCACTAAACTCACGCGACCTCAGCGATGGGCTGATTACATTGGGAAGGGTTCCGATCAACATATGGGACGCTGTTTCGCCCAGCCATTGAGTTGGGGCATCCCAGCTCATCAGTCCACAACGCAAATTCCTTGCCTAATTCGGGCATGTTAACCCGCCCACAAAAACCCGCTCCACAACGGCACTACGCACCCACGTCGAACAAAAATTGACAAAGTACCAGAGCATGTCGCCGGGTGTCCGGGTCTTCAAGGCCCCTTAATCTGGGGTAGAGCGAGTACCGGTGGATGTCGCCGTTTTACTCCACATCTGTCTGGTGTATCCGCGGCCCTTCTACGTTTGGGGAGTCGCTGGTTTACCCTTGCCATGGCCTGCTTATCATAAAGACGGCATGTTCCCGATCTTTGGGGGGGAGCTGCCTGCCTAATAGGAAGTACCGATCTGCTATAGTGTAGCCGCATACCCGAGATCTGGGACGTACTAAACAGTTGGAGGACACGCGACCTGCGGCTATTTTCCGGCTGGATCTTACCTTCTACCTATCGTTATTTGGTTACTTTCCTCCCTCCTGCTTTTCCATGTTACTGCGATATTCTCAGCTCAACATGGCACCAACGGCTTCAGCAACCGCAGCCTTGCCCACACTTACCCAGAGCGGTGCACGAGTTGCGCTACAAGCAGCAGAGCAACATGCGATTGATGTCGGTGTACCAATGTGCGACCCCTCTTTCTCCCAACACATGACCGTGGCGGAGCTCCCAGTGCTGACAACCAAGCTAGGAGCATAGCAGTAGTCGACGCACACACCCACCTCCTCTCCTTCACACGCATGGACGGCGCGAAGATAACCTCGATAAATACGGCCATGGACATGGCCTTTACCGCCGCAGGGAACCGTATTCCCACCTCCGCATACCAAGAGACACCATGGCCGGGTAGCGCTACCTCTGGCATCGGCAATGCTATTTCAGGGCGCTTTACCACGCTCGGCGGCGGCGTGCCAATCTTGTCAGTAGAGGGAGACATACTCGGCGCGATTGGCTGTTCGACAGGCACAAGCATGCAGGACGAAGCTGCGGCGAAAGCGGGGCGGGACGCAGTGCTGGAGCTCATCAGGAAAGAAAAAGAAGCCGAAGAGGCAAGACTGCACGAGGAGCGGCAAGCTGTGCTTACACTGTGGAAGGAGAAGGAAGAGGAAGTGGGCAACCTGAGGGAGGAGCTCGAGGGCATGGACCGCAGTAGCAAGAGGATGAGGTACGACGGGGGGAGGTCAGGTAGCGGGAGTGTAGCTGGCAGTCTAGCGGGAAGGAGAACAAGTACACAAGGAGGGCTAGCGCCAGATACACCGCCTGAAGAAGGCGAGCTGCATCCAAGTTTTGTTGGCGAGGTTTCTGTCGGACGGTATTAAGCGATATCCCAGGTTGCATGCGATGTGTTTGGCGTTAGGGCGGTCACGATGTCACGACTTTGTTTCGCGAAGGCGCATGGCGTTTGGTCAGCAAAGGGGCCAGAAGGAGAAGAAAGCATGTTGGGTCGCATTCACATGCGAGGCCAAGGCGCCTTTTTGAGTATCATTAATAAAGCATTCTGCATCTGGCTTCACAACAAGTACGTTCTATCAACACCACTTTTACCCCGGTTATTCCCCATACTGCTCTCCTCATGTTCGGCCTACACAATCAATCTATTCGTGCTTTACCCACCCTGCTAAGTTCCCATAGGCCGCCATCTCATATTCAGCCCTTTGCCTTGCATCTCCCTCCCCCCTTCAAAAAGCCTTGAGCTCACACCCAGGAAGATCGCCCTTGGCCCTCCACTCCTTCAAAATCTTGATAAAAGCCGGACTTCCATATCCATACGTCGCATTCCTCTTCGCAACCTCACTCTCCTTGCCCTCGTTGTTGTAGTACCCAGGCGTGCACTC
Organism: Stemphylium beticola; assembly: GCA_029100535.1. Classification (NCBI taxonomy): domain Eukaryota; kingdom Fungi; phylum Ascomycota; class Dothideomycetes; order Pleosporales; family Pleosporaceae; genus Stemphylium; species Stemphylium beticola. Next base: position 65,895 of record JARBXR010000050.1, on the reverse strand, counting down.
TGCGAGAAAATCCCCCCGAATAGCAGTCCCCTTGACAATCGTATCCGTCCATTCGAACTCCGCCTCTCGCGTAGGCTCCACGGTCCTGATACCGCGCTTCTTACACTCGGAGATGATGTACGCGTAATGAATCGCCTGCTCATTGGTGACATGCATGAAATTCGGTGTGAGCGCCCCGTGAACAATCTGCACGAAGAGGCAGTTTGGGAATCCACGCGTTCCCCATGCGTGAAGGGTTTGTGTGCCTTCGGCCCACTTTTGCGTTATGGTGAGGTTGTCGCGGCCGTGGATCTCCATGCCCGTTCTGTGCGACCATTCGTTGGCGAGCTCGAAGCCAGTGGCGTAGATGAGGCAGTCGAGCTCGTACTCTTGCTTGTTGGCTACGACGCCCGTGGGCGTGATGCGATCGACGCCTTGGCCGTGGGTGTCGACGAGAGTGACGTTGGGACGGTTGAAGGTGGGGAGGTATTCGTCGTGGAAGCAGGGGCGTTTGCAGAATTGATTGTACCAGGGCTTCAGGGCGTCGGCTGTGGCTTTGTCTTTTACAATCTCATCTACTCGAGCACGGATTGCGTTCATCTTCTTAAAGTCGGCGATTTGGCGTTTCGCTGCGGCTTCGACGGGATTGTTTGGGTCGATGCCTGATGTGAGCAATGAACGGATTATGTCGGTCCAGCGGTCAGATACCATATCTTCCTCTTCATGACCGCCGTTGACAATGTTGTCAAAGTTGTCCATGCGCTTCTTCTGCCATCCCTTCTCAAGTGATTGCGCCCAGGCTTTATCCGTAGGGCGATTTCCACGCAGGTCAATGGATGAAGGGGTTCGTTGGAAGACGTAGAGGTGCTTTGCCCATTCACCAAGATGCGGGACGATCTGAACAGCTGTCGCGCCGGTGCCAATGATGCCTACGCGTTTGTCCTTGAGTTTGTGCAGGTTTCCCAATGGGCCGCCCCCAGTGTAGTCGTAGTCCCACCGTGACGAGTGGAATGAGTGACCTTTGAATTCTTGGATTCCTTTGAGACCCGGAAGCTTTGGTCTATGAAGCGGTCCTGCGGCTGGTATCACGAAACGCGATTTGATCTTGTCGCCTCGAGCAGTAAACGTAGTCCACTTTCCTTCTTCGTCGTTCCATTTCATCTCCTTAGATTCTGTCTGGAACAACGCACGAGAGTATAGGTCGTATTTCTCGCCGATGATGCGAGAGTGTTTAAGAAGCTCGTTTGCGCGGGCGTACTTTTCTGTGGGCAAGTATCCAACTTCCTCGAGCAGGGGCATGTAGATGTAGGACTCAATGTCGCATTGTGCGCCGGGATATCTGTTCCAGTACCTGAAACCTCATCAGTACATGCTTGACCAGTTACCGAGTTGAACGTACCATGTACCTCCAAAGTCACCTGCCTTTTCAATAATCCTGAAGTCATTCACGCCCGCCTCAATTAAGCGTACGGCGCAAACTTGTGCTCCATATCCACCACCGATGATGACCACCTCGGTCTCTTCTTCAATAGGGTCACGTGTGAAGCCTGGTTCTACCCATGGGTCCTCAAGGTAATGACTTAGGTGACCATCCAGGAGTGTGTACTGCTCTACACCTTCATTCCGCGCTAGACGGCGGTCTCGCTCCTCGAGGTACTTTGCCTGAAGTGCTGCAGGGTCGAAAGATAGGTCGTTCTCTTGAGCCAAAGCTCCAGTCTTGATGTCGACAGTAGACTTGGGAGCAGCTGCCTCGGCAAGAGGCACTGCAGCGATTGAGGCAGCTGCGATAGGCCCTTGTGCGGTCATGATGATTATTGCAAAGTATAGAGATGGGTGTGATAGACACAATGTCATCAGCCCCTTGGAGTAAGTTATATATCCATGACCGCATGGTGTGCTGCCAAAGACAGACACCTCGAACTTAACCGCGGTAACTCAACACTCAAGCTGCTTCCCCTCTCGATGGCTTCATCCACATAGTAGTAGTAGTGCTACTGCAATCCAATGAGACGCGTTTTATGGGCATCCACTCCTATAGCATTTAGTTCAAGACGGGATCAGTTAAGTGCATCTATTACTCATCCGCAACGGATGCTCATACTCGCCGTTTCAAAGACAGGCGGAAGATTTGGATGTCTTGGATGCCGAGTCCACAAGCAGAAGTGTGGGGTAGCAGCCGACCGATCGTCGACTAAGCTGGGCCGAGTCGCGGGCAGCACCGTGTCGATCGTTCGCATCGAACGTCTCTCAACAACGTAAGGTGTCGAGTAATACACGCAGTGAGTTCGGTGCTTACTTGGCTGCTCTAGCCAACCATCCAGCGCATTGAGAGTGCAACTACCCCACTGGTCAGATGACCATTCTTTCTTTATCGATTGTGCCGGCGCCAGCACCAAAAGTAATCATATCCTCGTAACGGGGGTTAGTCGCGACACAATGTGTGTCAGTCATGTCGTGTTCTCTAGCGGAACGAAGCCGGAGGGTGAGAGTGGTGAAGGCGGGACGCGTCATTCGGCCATGTTGAGCGCGCCGACGTCGAGACCCCAAGAAGGTTGGGCGCTTCTCCCAACCAACTCTGAGAACCAAGTCGACTCACCACCAACTACCCTCACGATTGCCCCTGCGCCCGCGACAACTCGCGACTCTTTGGCGCAAAGTGAAATTCGGTTGTTGTTGTTGTTGCTTCTGTACGGCGGCACTTGCCGTCTTGTTTTGAAACCATCTTAGAAACAAAACGCTAGCACTAGTACGCACACGGTAATTTTTTTCAAGGCATTGTGTAGCACTTTTCTGGTACTTGGGTTGTTGAAACATTGCAAAGCGAGGCGGATCTGAGTGTCTTGCCAGCAGAGCATGCACAGACTCATACACTGTGAGCATAATTGACATGTCTGAACATGCTTACTTTTGACGGGCCGATCCTCTAATGTATTCATCAGTACCAGACCCAGCGTTTGGTGACTGTGCTACACGCTTCCTTTTGCCAGATCCATACCAGGTACTACGGCGCCGGATGTTGTTTTGCTGCTCCTTGGCCAATCTGCGACATGTCATCACCATGCATCACCAGCTGAAATTAGAAAAAAAAATCAAAAAGAATGAGGTTACAACGCTGAGAATTGAAGATGATAGGTCAGATTATGAGGCAAGGAGCAAATTGAGCATGTGAGAAAACGTTCCATTTCATTTCATATCATAGCGTATCCTTCGTAACAAAAAAGCCCTGAGCCCGGTCTTTCCAAAACCGCTCTACCCTAAAGTGTGTATCTTGAGAAGTGAATGTTAAACGAGTGGCGTGCATCGCTGATGCGTCTCCGGCTTAACCCTCAAGGTCAACAGCAACGCGTCCAGCGATGCTCCTCTTCAAAGAGGGTTTGTCAGTGCAGATGACCATGTTGAGGTCGACGTTGGAGCCAAGGGAGAGGGGGCAGCTGAAGACTGGCTCCTCGATTTGCAACTTGAGGAGAGGCTGGTCGACGTAGTATGATTGAGAGGGGCAGTAGCTGCCAGGCGCGCAGTCTGCTTGGCCACACTTGGAGTCACTACCCCACATTTTGAGACCGTCGGCGTGGCCTGGGCATGACGAGGCACCTTCGCCCTCGGCGCAGTTGACGAAAGAGATGTCGTACCAGAGCTGGCCACCAGCAAGGGAGTACTCGAACTGGGTGTGCTGCCCGTTCATAAGCTGCTCGGTCGTGGAGATCTTCAGAGAAGTGCCGGTGTTGTAGAAAGCCTCAGTGTGCTGGTCACGAGCGGCAACTTTGATGGGACCATCGTTGTGGTTGGCGCCGACAGACCAGACGTAGACATCGTAGTCGCAGCGGTTGGAGAGAATAGCGTTGCCAGCAAGGGCAAGGCCAGCCTGAACGGCCATGAGGAGAGTAGTCTTGGAGAACATTGTTGTCGTTGAGTGACGTTAGGTCGTGTTGAGGTATTTGAGTTGTCGTAAAAGTGTCAGAGAGAGTGACTCGGGATTGTATCCTTGTTCGAATTCAAACAGAGGAAGAATGAGTGTTGAGGAGGTCTTCGATTGAAGGAGTGTGAGTTTTGGAGAGAATGTGATGGAGCTATCAAAGCTTCAAGAAGGAATGTGTGTCGAGGACGACGGGAAAGAGTGAAGAAGTTGACGTTGAACTGTGTGGAACTTGAAGTTGAGCAACGGCGTAGTCCTCCCTTATAAGTTATGTCTACGGAGACCGACGGAACAAAGACTTGCCCCAGCCCCAAGGCCCATTTCTCCGCCTTAGGCACCGCTGCACATTACTCGAAACATTACGTGCCGAAAAGAAAAAACTTCTCCCAAGTCCGGCGGCAGCGGCAGCGTTTTCGCTCTGCAGTAGTGTTTTCAGCGCTTCAACGTGGTAAGTGGGTATGGTAGTTAGGGCTGTGGTTGGTCAGATACATGGGTAGGCGGCACTTAGCATGGGCGTATGATGTAAGGAGGAGCCTGGGTCTAGAATTCTACGCTACAATCTTCGTATTTGCTTTTCCTTTGATGGGTATCTTTGAACCTGTTTCGTGGACTCCCAGGCGAGCCCTTTGTAAGGGACACTGGAATGTGTGGTGGCTATCCCCTCACAGCTTTTTTCCACCAAGTACTCCTGGATGTCTTTTTTTTTCTTCATCGTATTCATGTTTTGCTCAGACACCGAGTTGTCGTGTTCGGTGTATTCCCTGCTTCAAAGTGCCGAGCAGTTCATGGGCCACGACATTCATTGATCGATCTGTCCTAGACCGGCTGCATGCCATGTGTATGTCTTGTAGCTAGCAGTCAGCCTAGAAGTGTCTAGGTTGTGAGGTAGAGATAACAGCGCGCGAAGTTGTAGGGTCGGAAGTAAGACTAATTGGACGAAAAGGAAATTAGATATACTACCATAGGTAGAATTTGCTCAGGCGAAGCCACCAGAGCATGCCCACGTTGCTAGCGAAAAGACATTCGTGGCGAGAGCGAGTGAAAAGATGACCAAGCGAGACGTAGACCGGTGAGTCAGGCGAAAATTTGCCACGTACCTGGCGGAAGAAGCTGAATACCGCCGTTGGTGGTGCAGGATGCGTGAACGGGTCTCCGGGTACCTGGCGCGACCCACGGTGCCTGGATCAGCCAAGGCGCCATCCACATGCGGTCAGCCGTCCACGTTTGCTGGCAAAGATAGACCGATAGACCTGTCTTTTGTGTCCCTTCCAAGGTTGCATTGTGCGCTCTCATCGCATATACTTTCTCGCTGTCAGCAGCCACGTGGCTATTTTGCCCTGATTTTGAGGGGAGGGCCCGAAAGTCCTGATACGATTCCTCAGCTCTTTTGCAGGGCAGTACCAGCACCGCACCTGTGTGGGTTCACACTGTGCTAGGCCATAGTGCGGGCGCCCATAGAACCCCCGAGAGACCCATTCGGCGGCTGGCAAACCGTAGCGTCTGCCGAGACGGATGGATAGAAGAGATTTCCGCGGCCTATGTCCCGAATCCGGGACCTACTGCACGCGTCATGATGTTAGCAACGACGACGGGCTGTATGCAGCTGTCGAGCTTGATGTCACCGCAAACCGGGTGCCGAAGTCAGCCCAGCCTTGGAACGCCCCCCGAGGGCCGCTTGCACATGAAAGAAGGTACGCGGAACCTGTCAACCACGCCGAGACGCAACGCCATCCGCATCCGCAGTATCGTACCGGCGAGAAAGCGCCACGGCCGACGGACAGCTATCTAATCGATAGGAAGAATGATTCGTCTCCACGTTTCATATCCGATGGGTGTTCGGCGATCAACGGCGGCTGCGTCAGCATTGCGCATGCGGACAAGAGAGAAACTTGCGACACCCGCCCTATCACATGCGACGGCAGTCATCCATTCCACGGCGGGTGAAGGTACGGGCTGGCTAAATGGCAAAGAGTTCGTCGGATGCGGTGCGAGCGAAGAAATTCAACAAGCGAACACCCGGTTGAAAGTCAACAAAAAAATTCACACCGCACTAACATTGCTCGCCACGTCAGGCCTTTATATGAGGCTTGGTAGAAATTTGGCAGCATATCCTGTGGGTCAGCCAGGTAATCTGGGAGACAAAATCTGAGCCGACCTCGCAACACTGCTGCATGGACGCGCAAGACATTTGCTGGCAGACGGCCCAACTCGCCACGAAATGATCAGCCCTGAGTGCGTCCAGACCGGACTTTACGTTTCACATTGTCTCGCGGCCTGAGGCACGGCAGGCATTCGGTGCTTCATCTCATACAGGGCAAAGAGTGAATAAACAATCTGGTGCGGCAACGCGGGCGCGAGATTAAACAGCGCTGGGACTCCCTGCCACGACCCCTCATTAACAGCAGCGGTAATTTTGCAACATCTCAGCGGTGTAGCGAGGCTCAGGTCGAGAAATAACGTTGAATTTGATCTCGGCCCTTGGGTGATTACATGGCATGCGGCTCGCGGGGCCCAGCCCGTGAAGCTTCGCTGTACCTGACGGTCCACTTCAACTAACGACATCTCGGCTTCACTGTCCAAGTGCGCTAACACGTGGCGACCGCTGCGCGGGAGATCGATGGTGACACGGTAGATGGAGTGGAGGCGAGTGTCATGAGGCGCTGACTGGCGATTTTCGTCACGACCACAGGATCAGCTGCCGTGGCGGAAGGATGCTCCAACGCGGGAAACCTGCATGCTTTCCCCTCCACCGTCGAGCGTTACAAACGGGATCTCCAAATTTTCTACGATTCGCTGTTTCACCATGAGGCTCTCCCGTCAGCAATCTATGGCCAGATCCACTTGGAATGACTGCCCTGCCAAAGTCTCGACTCTTCGCAACTTGGGCGATGATTTCCGCACAGACACAGCCATCGTTCGTCTCCGCTGTTTGCGGTGTAAGGGTCGGATCAAGAAGATGCTGCGGCACAGTGGCTGAGACTATGGATGGCGAGCTGACGGCGGCGCTTTGTGCTACGACTCGTACTTGGTGTTTGCTCCACAGCCAGGTCAGCAACCCAAAAATGTACGACAGGCTAAGAAAACATCTGAAACGCAACCCGGTCAGAACACCTCTACTCGCCAATAGGAGAAGTGCGCACTCTGAGATATCTTTACGTTTTGCCGCTCTGGAGTTAGCGTTCCGCGTAAATTGCCGAAGCGGGCGTTTTATGAGATGTCGAGCGCGCAAGCCCAATGATCATCTGTGGTTACCCCTGACACTTGTCACGTCTGGGCTGTACCAGCGAAAATCACATCGAAGCGCCATATGAGCGCGACCAAGGCATCACAAGGCGACACTGTGTGCTGCGTGACGTATTGCTACCGCGACAAAGCGCTTGGTACTCAACAGCGTATTCTGGAGTGTCAGCCAATGCAGGCGTGCAGCGCCCCGGACTCCAAAACCCCAGCCACCAGTGACCTTCCCTCTCCAGGGGATAAAATGAAAGGATCCGAGCGGCCTACCAAGAGCTTGGATAGCACGAGAGCCTCGCCTAAGATGCTCTAGCTTCAGGCACAGGTAAATCTGCGGAGGACGGGGCCGTGGACGGACCTGCGATGGCGCTCGCTTTCATTTCCAGGCCCATGTCCGCTGCACAACGCCCGTTTCTTACTTAGCGTTACATTGTATAAATGTAGTCGATCCCCTCGTTTATATCAGCCCTCCCTCTGATACCCCAGGTCTGCGACTTCCAGGTTTCGACATCAGTCATTCACTCACTACACAGTCAATCTTTGACACCACGTTCTCTACCGCCCTTCGGCATCAACACGCTCTCTTCGCAAATTTACAACTAAAAATCGACCGTCAAACCTAACCAGTCAATACACGTCCAGTCCTACCACTTCACAACTCAAACAAACCAAATCTATCAACATGCGTTCCACCATCGCTCTCTCCGTCGCTGCCCTTGCTGGCTCTGCGCTCGCCGCTCCTTCTTATGACGGATACGCCAACAGCGGATACGGCAACAACAAGCCCGCCCCCAACGTCCACCTCAACGTCGTTGTCGAGACCGTTGTCCACACCGTCTACGTCACCGAGGGTTACGAGCCATACCAGCCCAAGCCCACTTCCATCAGCTCCGATGTGAAGCCCGTTTACCAGGCCCCCAAGACCACCATGGTCTACAAGCCCGCTAAGCCCACCACCAGCTCCGCCGTCTACAGCGCTCCTGCGTATACCCCGGAGGCTCCCAAGCCCACCACCACCGTGGTCTACACTCCTACCCCCACCCCCGAGGCTCCCGCCCCAACTTCTGAGGCCCCTAAGCCCACCACCGAGGCCCCCAAGCCCACCACCTCTGCTCCCGCTCCCAAGCCCACCACTGGAGGCTACATGGACATTGTCTCCGAGTGGCGTGCCAAGATGGGCATGAAGGAGCTTGAGTGCTCTGAGGAGCTCGAGACCAACGCCCAGAAGGTTGTTGAGGACGGCAACGGTGTCATGAAGCACGAGCTCAACCCCGGCACCTACGGCCAGGTCCTCGCCCCCGGTGAGCCTGACATGGAGTCTTTCCTGTCCGTCTTCGTTGGCGGATGGCTTTGCGAGATCCCCACTCTCCCCGGTCTTGACGGCGTCTGCAGCAAAATGTCCGAGGGTTGGAGCTACGAGGGCCAGACCGGTCACGCTGAGATCCTCACTTCCGACAACTACTCCAAGATCGGTTGCAGGAACCACAAGGGTATCTGGTGCTGCGATCTCGCTTAAGCAGCACCATGAATATCATGAAAGGGGGAGGTGTTTTGGGGATGTCTTTTTCAATTCTACAGTAGATGGCAGGGCGGCTTGGAGATCAACATCACGCATTGCGTTTTATCAATTGCGCTGGTTCGAACGTATTCACTTCTTCTATGTATCCTACTCAAAGGTACTCCCATCCCGTTATTTTCCCTGTTTCATTCTAGGGATGCAGCGTGTTTCCTCTGTTGCGAATTACAGATTTACGAATTCACGAGCCAACCCTTGCCTTTCCCCCTGTCACTATGCTCGTGTTGTGTGATGCCGATCTCCTCCCACCACCGACTCGCGTGCTCACCCGCGCGAGCGCGCGCGCCCTTACTTAGTCCCAGATAGTAGCCCATCCTCCCAGATGGTAACAAATGTCTATTAACAATAAACCTCATCTAGGGTTCCGCCAGCGATCTTCTCCTTGTCGGTAACACCAAGCGCAACCCAACATTGGAACCATTTTAGACACAAGCTGAAGACACTTGACAGGCTCACCCAACCAAACACAGAAGGTGGCAAGCAAGCAACACCCCGGGCGGCTGCGGAGATGACCCCGAGTTGGTGCCCACTAACAGCCCAGCTCGTGTTGCTGTACCTGCCAAGGGCTGCGCGTTCCTGAATTCTTGAGCGCCGCGCCGCTTCGTCAGTTCACGATCAGGTCCGGTTCGAAGTTGGGTAACTTTCCAAGCCGACCCAAGAAATTCTATCTAATAGCCCTTTCCCCCCAAGCCTCAAGGCTGCGCCTCACCCCCTGGCTTTCTTTCGAAACTACGTAGCTGGACGCACGTTGACGACACTGAGCTAAGGGTTTGGAAATAAAGTTTTCTGGCGCGCCTCAGTGCGAAGGGTGTGACGGTGTTGGAAAGAGGGAAGGGAAGGGAAGGGAAAGGGAAAAGGGAGGGCGACGAGAGGGGAGCCGCGCTGCCTGCGACAAAGAGAAAAGATGCATTGCGGCATGTAGCGTCGCAACACGCGAAACATTTCCACGTTCACTCGCACACACTCGTGCACATTTCCTTCTCTCTGGCCCATGCCGTGCGTGCCGACCATTGTTCGCGGCTGTCTGTAGGCGCAGCAGCAACAATAGCAGCGGCGGGCGACGACGACTGAGATGAGTGGCGCGGTTCCTCAGCGTCCCGTGCAATTTAGAACGGCAGCACAAGAAGCACTTGACCACCTATAGTTTAGGGCTATACACCGAGATTTTTCCAAATCTTGGATCCCACCATCGTATGCTTGCTTGTACGTGCAGAATAATATTTTACCATGTGCTATACTCGCCCGATTTTTGGCTGTATCTTTGCAGGGAAGATAAAAAAAATCACTGAGAGAGAGGGTCGCGATCGTCGCGACGTGACGTTGCCCATCACAATTTCCTCTTTTCCAGACTTCCCACTGGGCGCGCCCCCGCCCGCCCATCCACCCGCGAGCCAGCGAGCGCACGACATCGACAGTCAAGGTTACCTGACGGGTTCGGTGATTTCGCGGCCACGGCATCCAACGCAAGCTTTTTTTGTTCTGGACCCTGTTCTCAGTGATCTTGCCGGTGGGTAAACCGCAGACGGCATCGCGAGTGGGGGGGAGCTTTCTAGCTGGTGGGTTCCTGTTGTGGGCACGCTGAGCGTGCTCAGCCTTAGTTGAGGTGTTGTTCCCGAAAGTGTCATTTCCGGTGCCCGGTGTTGGTTCTGGCTGGGCCGTGGGCTGGGTTGGCATTGTCCGGCATATTTGCAATGGGGGAGCGGGTTCACGCTATGTGAGAAGGATTTCTTTGGAGCGGCCCCGCCGCTGGTAGCACGAGGTGGTATTGCGAAGCTTTTGGAGATGGGCAATCGAATCGATCGTGAGGTTGCATAGTGCGATATGCGCGCACGTGGTGTATTGCCTCGTGCATGGTTTTGACTGGTGCACCTTGGGCATCTTTTCATGTACAATGACCATTTGAAGGGCAAAGCGCCTTTCGAGTCTGTCGGCATCCTCTCCTCCTGCAAGCTGGTTGTGCACCGGCTCCAAGTCCGATGGTCATCGCACATGGTGGAGCGAAGATGTTGATCTGCACAAGAGCCGCTTCCTTCCATCGGTAATCTGAGGTACACGCCTGTGCATCCGTATTCCTCATGGCAATATACGCAACAGTCGGCTCAACAACCGTCCGTATGCGGCGCTTTGTTCGATCTAGGCCCCGAGGACTGCTTTCTAGCCAGTGCTTCTAACATATCTGGATGTCTTGACGGCACGCAGCGGATCAGTTGGACAGGCTTTCCAAACAATCTTTTAGAACCGTGAGCTACTGTGAGCGCTCGGGTAGAAACAGTCAGAATTATTATTGGGTTCTTCACGCGTCTGGGTATGTTGAGACCTTTAGTCCGAACCCTCAAGCAATATCGCTGGGGTGCGGGGTAGAGGTACCTCGAAGAGGCGTCGGACCTCAAGCCCCCTCAAAGCCGCCATATTTCGCGAGGTAGCACAGGTCGTGGTGGAGAGGACAGACTGCACGTATTGCGCTCCTCATGCAGACGCTCTAGTTAGGTATTTCAAGATCCTACTTGCAACATTGGTGTTGTTTGAAAGGGCATGTACTTTCCTGCTCGAATATAATCATGCATACAATTGAAGGGTGGACAATGTTAAAAGGAAAAAAAGTTTCAAAGACTCGGCGTTTCGCAAACTAATTCGTTCAGCATGGAGAAGAGGATGGTGAGTAATAAACACGCGAGCAACAGTTGCACCACCAAGCCCACATATCCCGTCTACCTAGGTCCTATACACATGACACAAAAAAGAAGTATAACCGCCATCACAGCTGTTTGATAATATATCCGCACGGTAAATCTGACGCGCTCAATAACACCGCCAAATTAGCTCTTCACACAATTCACCCCTCCCATCTCTAGCCCTGTTTAAAGCCCCATCTCCTTCCTTCCCACAGTCAAGAGAGGCAAAAAAAATACACCTATCTCTACCTTACCTTCCCAATCAACCCACGAGTTATTGTCAATGATCACGTTATTCCCCTTGCCTCCCCCGCGAGTACCCTGATACACAGCAGCGCCGACCAAGAAGCCAACAGGGTACTACACGGCACACCAACCGCACACAACGCTCAATTTCCTACTTCCTCACACCGTGGGAATCTGTGATCGAACAAAGTACCGCCCTTCGACTTCTACCTCGACGACCGAATTAACGCAATATCGACATAAAGACGCAAGAAAAGAAGAGAAAAAAGAAACAATGTCTCACGAATCCGTCTGGTATTCTCGCCCGAGAACTTACGGCAAGGGCTCGATTAGATGGTACGTCTCAAGGCGCATAGAAGCGCGCATATATGCGTACTTTGTGGAGAAGAGGGATTGTTTTCTTGTTGGCTGCGAATGCTAATACGGGGGCAGTGTTGTTACTGGAGACAAGAAGAAGTCTGGTATCATTCGCAAGTACGGAATCAATATGAGTCGGCAGGCGTTCAGGGAGAAGGCACAGGATATTGGGTTTGTTAAAGTATGTTTAGTCTGGAATGAAGAGGGGTAGAAGGCAGATGGGATTGGGTAGGCTGACTGGGTGTAGTACCGATAAACTGGGATGCTGTTACGGGACATGGAGAGATTGCGACGGCATTTTCTTGGGGACGCATGATGAGATGGAGCACGAGGGACGAGGAACGAAAGTCGTGAAGTCAATTCCGTGACGTAGTTACATGGCTGCGCACTCTCTGTGCGAAGAGTCCGATTGTGCTAGCGTACATGTTCGCATGCGCATTTCTAATCAGACACTGTTTCCCCAAATCGCCTTTCATTACTCACGAGCAACGTAGAAGCAAAGCGCAAAAATGCACAGTATGTACCTAGAAGTTGGCCACGTGGTAGCTGGAGTACTCTCGCCTGAGATCGTGAACGGTGCGGAACGGGCGGAGCGGACTATCAGAATTGACGAGTCCTGGAGCAACAGTCGCACCAGCACTCGATCCGATCGGGATGGTGTCCGGCTCGACCAGACCTTCGGTGCTCCCATCAATCTCGGCGACACACTTGACGTGGCTGAACTCTCCAAATATATCACTCTCCAAATATATCACTCTCCAAATATATCACTCTCCAAATATATCACTTGGCTCCCCGTACATCTTGAAGACGGGCATGCCGTGTTCCTTGTATGTCTCCGCGCTTATGGGCTCTTCGGATGGATCTCGGCCTGTGATAGCCTTGTAGACTGCCGAATTGAGGATCTGGACGTTGAAGACGGTGGTGGATCCTGTCTCCCAGTCGTTCCCGAGCTTGTCGACTACGATGGTTTGCTTGATCTTCCCTCCAGCGGAGATGCTCATCTGCGGTTCGGGACAAGTACCGCCTCCACGGAGTCTTAGGAGGAGGTGAAGAGTAGCGCCCTGGCAAGTTCTAGTAAACAAATCTAAAGGTGCTTGGAAGACTTACATGGCTGATATTGTAGGACTGCATTGTTTCTTTGTCTGCCACCGAAATTAGTGATGCTGTTGGAAGAAGTTGTAAGATCTAACAAAATCTCTAATTATATGCCCATGTAAAACAGACGCTGTTGCTCTGGCGGAATGCCTTCCTGAAACTGAATTCCACGTTTGAGTTTTTCTATCTTAGTGGCACTCAAGCAACCAGAGAACACTAAGGTCTTGCCCGTAAGAGTTTTGACCATTATACTGAAATTTCCGTTCGGGCCCTGCGGGGGCAGTGACCAATATGGAGTGATCTCGAACCGTATACCGCCAGCAGTCTCCTTTCCGGTGATTTGCGACTCCACAGAATACCCGCTGCCGAAAGGCATGGCAACGAACTGGCGAACAGTACCGTCGCAATGAGCGATACCGTCAAGCCACATCTGTCCCGGAACAACGATGTAATTTTGAAGGCTCGAGCGTTCGTCTTGCTTGTGCTTCCGATCCTGCTGTGCAAGCTTTACTTCACAACGCAACTTGGTGCTTGCATCTTCCACTACAGGCTCACTTGAGATAGCATTGACGCCTCCAACGTAAATCTTGATCATGTACTTTCCACTGGATGTAAAGCGAATCCACATAGCCTCGGACTCTGCTCGTTATTAGTATAACCAAGTACTGTGTGGTTTGTACTCAGCCTTACTTACAGTGTATAGGGAAAATCAGGCCACCTTTGGAGGTAATTTAAGAAAGCAATTGAGCGGCGTAGTCGGAAACCGTGTGTAGTTGGTGAGCGGATAACAAATGGGTGAACGTCGAGGCAAAAGCTCAATATATGAGGAAAACGGGTTGCCCGTTTGTATGTGACACGTGACAAACAGTTCCAGAAGACACGAGCCTGTGCGGCGTTCACTACGTAGGTGAACGCCGTGTAGGGACACAGCAAGGATCTGAGACAAAATAAGAAGTCGCGAGGCAGGGCAGGCAGCACCCACCCACTGTCCCCAGCAACCATGTAAAATATTAATCCAGTGGTATTCGCGTATCCCTATACAAATGCTACACAATATGTCCCTAAGCTCCCACTCTCACGACCCTACGCGAGTCCCTTCCTCCCATCTTCGACCACCCTCAAGCTCTTCTCGCAGTCCGCACAATATCCCTTGACCCAATCCTCTACCTGGTTCTCCTTTCCCAGTTTCGCTGCGCCTTCCAGTAGCTTCCCCACTTTACTGCACTTGTGCGTCTCGTCTAGGAGCCAGTTCTCGTATTCTGCTTCTACTACCTCCTTCTCGATACGGTTGACGACGCGCAGGGCGACGAGTAGGTCATGGCGATGCGAGCCAAGGTTCTGTCGCGTGCGGTGGAGACGCTGCGTGCTATGTGTAGAAGGCTTGAAGAAAGCTTGGGATGGGCTCATTGAGGAGGGGTCGTGGAGGAGTGTGGTAAATGTTTGGTGACTACACAGGATTAGTTGAGTTTGAGTGTTGGTGTGAGAGGGGCATACCATCTGTTGTCCGCACTGGGAACAGGTGCAGACAGTTCAATGCTTGTGTTGTTTGGGTCGAGGAACGATTCCTCAATGTCGCGGATGTAGATTGAGCGCGTCATCGTAGTCGATGGCCCAACTCCCAACCGCGACATGTAGTTTGCGGCGCTCCGCTCATTCCACCAGCTCCAGCTGTCTCGCGAGGTGTAGAAGAAGTTTGCGCCGCCACTCACCACCAATAAACCAAAGAGCAAGGTGTGCGCTGAGATGACCTTGCCCAGCCCCGCACCTATCGCCAGTATCCAGCTCATGACTGTGGAAAGCACACTGATAACGACGTTTCCAATGTATTGCGCAACAAACGATCCCGTCGTCTGCGGCTTTAGTTTGAATTTCCGAGGTCGATTGGGTGGCGGAATGTCTTGTGCATCCAGCTGCACAGCTTGTGTCTGCACACCAATCTGGCCGAAGATACTGGTAACCTTGTTTGTACTCCTGTTGTGGCCGAGCCTAGCGACCTGATCGTTGACCACATCCACAAGGTCTTGTGCCTCGAGTTCCATATCTTGTAGAGCTTGACGCTCAATGAGCTTCTTCGCAAAGCGCGGGTTGCGTTTCCAATCCACCTTGGTGTGAATAGCGAGCTTGCAGCGAGCTTTCGAGACATGCGTGACGACAGTCTTGCTAACAAGCACGAAGCGCTCATGGCCAGGCAAATACCATGGAGTCTTCCGGTCAGAGACAACGTAACAGAGGTGATCGTTCAGCACCTCAATAACCTGGTAGTCGTTTATGACTATAGCTCCGTTCTTACCGGGCTGCGCAATCTCGTACTCAAAGTCTCGTCGTTGAAGATTTTTGTCGCTGGTGATCCATGGGCCCTGCACAACACGCGATGCTCTTCGTTCCCGGTACAGCAGCTGGAAGACTGCGCTCTTATCACCGAACAGGATGTGGAACAATCCCTTTGCGCTGATGTCATACTCCTTTTCCACAGCGACTTCAGTCATGCCAGCAGGAGCGAAGACTACAGCTTGGTTTGGCAACTTGAACTTGGCAGCGTTCTTGTTGGCGTTCGCACCAGATGGCCCGAACAGGTTGCCGTCAATGCGCAGACTGGCCTTGATGTTCCTTCCGCCGTAGCCTGACTCGACTGGCGTATCTGGGGAAACATCCTCCCAGCCTTCCTCACCCGCTGAATTCAGGCCGTCGTCCGCTTCGAACCTAATCAGCCTGTGAATCGTCTCTTCAAGATTGTGTTCGCGAGAAGTGACATTGCGAACAAGGAAGTTCAGACGTCGCAAGAGTAATTTCAACGGCTCTAAAAATGTCTTGACAGTAAGCCTGGTTGCGCCGTCTTCCCTTGAACCAGATTTGAAATGGAGGAATAAAAAGTCGCAGTCTTTGCCGGGCGCAGCAGTGACTTCGTCAATTGAGGACATGCTGATCCCGGTGATGAGAACGAGACCAATATGATTGCTGTAGAAATAGATGTCCTTGGTTGTGACGTAGACGCGACCTGGGAACTCTTGCTGATCTGTAGGGTTCCATACTGCGCGGAACACTAGCACCACTTTCTCTGACTTTGGCACTGTAGGAAATAGGATGCGGAATTGAGCATCCTGCATACGTAAAGCGAGAGGGTAATTGCTCGGCAAATCCTCTTCTTCAGGCGGGTCCCTGGTGATTATCGGAATAGGCCCGCCCATGCTGGCAGACTTTCGATGGCCTGCGCCAGCTGGAACCACCGACGTAGTCGGCAGTTGAGGCTTTTCATCGTCGGGCCCAAGTGTGGGAGAAGGATTGATAGGACTTGGAGGCCCAGACTGGCTGCGATCACGTGTGCTGCTTTCTTCTTCACGACCAAGAACATTAACGTATCCCCAATTGACCGAGCCCCACAAGTTGGCCATGAGTCCACCAGGCATGTTACCTGAACGACCAGTACCAAGACCCCGCTCACCACTTACAGCGACGGCAGCTTTGCTAAGGTTCGTCGGTGCTGGCGGGCTGGCAAGTGTAGAGGGAGCAAGACTCGTGTATGGAAGTGTTTGACCCATGATGAGTCGAGTGTCAGGAAGACCAGGCGCAGGCGCTGCAATCTGTCCGACTTGTACAATGTTATGACTAGCTGAGGCAAGGCTTGCGGATATGAGACTAGCAATGCCACCACTGGCAGAAGAAGGATTACTTCCACTCAGTTGCGGACTTACTGTTGACTTTCGCGTCAGGTCAAGCTTCTCCATGATCCTGGCAGTATGGTCGCGGCGACTGCTATCGCCCTCGGTTGTAGTACCACGCCGAGACGACACATCGAAACTACCGCGCGCCACATCGGCACCTGGAGGACCAAGGCTCTCGTTGCGATCCGCGCCAACAGTCTCGTCGCCAGGAAGGCCTGCTTGGCCTTCAGACGTCTTTGCAGCAAATTCTGGAGCTACGGGTGGACTTATGGAGAACGCAGCATCAATAGAAGCAGCGCCCGAAAGATCCTTGGACGTATCTTCCAGCGCCTTACGCTTGGCAACCTCAAAGGCGGAGATCCACTCGGTTATGTCGTTTTGGGTCTCTGCTTGGAGGAGGATTGTAGTATCTTTCGTCTTGACTTCGAAGCAGAATCGCCGCTCCTCTGCAAATGCCGGTCGGATACCGCAGAGGAGCACACCGATCTTCTCTGATTCTTCCACAGCGCCAGATCGCGTACCCTGTGTCAACCAGCCGAAAATGCCGTTCTTGACGAAGAACCAACGTCTGACCCAGTAGGTCCTGGCGGGCTTGCCCGTGATCGTGCGCTGAAACAGCCAGCCCTGTTTTTCAGCCTTTTCGCTCCCAAAATCAGGCTTCGCTGGTGATTGTAAATTGGCGGAGGAGGGTGCAGTGCCAAGATAGGGAACGGTCGAAGCAGCATAGGAGTCCAATTCTCGTGACGGTCGGTTGCTCACTTCGGCGGCGCCCTCAATTTGCTGTCGTGCCAGGTGTAGTTCTCTCTTAAAGACGCGCTCGCCGTTCTCCATTTCCTTGCTCCAGCCGCGCACGCGCTCCACGTCCGAGGTCCACATGCCGAAGCCCTTTGTGGTCGACTCGGTCCCCGACTTCATCTCACGCCATTGCTCGTGGACGACCTTGACCAACAACTTATCTAGCGTCAGACGCACCTGGGGCGCCAGCACGCAAAAGTTCATGCTGGCTTGAAGGTATGCTCGCCGCGCCTCATGTAGCTGGAAGGCATCCTCTCTGAGTGACGATGCCTCTTTTGACTTGATTTGTCCTGCATACCGTGCAATTGCTCCGTCAAAGATGCGTTGGGTAGAGTCGAGGTTCTTGCGCGTCTCCTTTAGCATGCGAAGGTCGTTGGACAGGAAGGCCTTGAGAGGCTCGCACATGGTCGTCTCGGCTCTCTTCATGCATCGCAGCGTGTTGTTCCAGTACTCGCGCGCTCCTTCGCCGAAACGCTTGAGGGCCAGGACAGTGTAATCATGGTCGACGACGGCTTCGGATAGCTGCAGTGGCGGATGCGATGTCTGTACGTAGGAGTCTACGAGAGCCTGCATGTTGTTGCATTCGGCCGCGAGCTTCGACGTGGCGCGGATGAAGGAGTCGAGCCATCGTTCTATGAGTTCGATCTGGTCGCCGTAATGAACGGCCGTCGCGCGGAACGTGGGGGAGTCGAGGGCGGCCTCTTTTATTACTACTGGTCTGTATGCTGTGAGAATAGTGAAGCGCCTACAAACGCCGTCTCGACATACATGAGATCCAGTGGCCTCGATACCGGCTCTATGCTGAGCTGCGGCGGGTTCTCTTCCGCCATGATGCCGCTTTATCCACGAATAAAGATTACAAAAATGGCTATGTCTCAAGGAAGCCGGAGGGAATTAAACAGCAATGCTATAATACATGGCGGAAGTTGCAGAGAAGCATGTTGCGCAGTGTAGCTTCCCGTACTGATTATGCACGGCCAGGGTTGCGGCGGTCAATCGTCACTGCCGCGGCGAACGTCAGGGTTCACGCTAGCGCCTACTCCACCAAAATTTTGTGACTTATGCAGCCCAAAGCCGATGAATGCAACAACCATCGCGACCACGGAAAATGGCAGCCACAAAGGACAAGAAAGCCACCAACGGCGTCAAGCGCGAGCTGGCTAGCACTGCCGAGCCGCCGACCAAGAAGGCCAAACTGCTCGACAACACCGACGATGAGGGCTCCGACAGCGACGTTGGCGGAGTATCGCTAAAGGTCAACGAGGACTATGCGCGCAAGTTTGAGCACAACAAGAAGCGCGCCGAGCAGTTCCGACGTATGCGAGATTACACCTCATCTACTCTTGTATCTTGCTAATTGTAGATAGTCGAGGAAAAGTATGGCAAAGGCAAAGCCTTCGATAACGGCGCCGACGACGAATCTGAAGACTCTGAGGAGGGCGTAGAGGAAGACGATGCAGCCGAGCTGCTCGACGAAGCTCTCGACGAGGAGGTCAATGCCACTCTCCAAGCTCTGCGCGCAAAGGACCCACGCATCTACAACAAGGAAGCCAAATTCTACCGCGACCTCGAGGAGGCCAAGGAGGGCGCAGATGACAAGAAGAAGGAAAAGTCCATGACACTCAGGGACTACCACACAAAGAATCTTCTCGAGGGAAAATACACCGTCGACGACGACGAGGACGCGCCACCGCAGACATATGCGCAGGAGCAGGAAGAAGCCCGCCAAAACCTCGTCAAGGCACTGGATGCTGCTGACGGCGAGGACGACGATGACTTCATTGTCGCCAAGGAGAAGCCCGAAAAGCCCAAGGACGAACGAGTCAAGATCACTGCAGACGATGTCGAAAAGGCCGACCAAGACCCAGAGACTTTCCTATCCAACTTCATGGCTTCGCGCGCATGGGTCCCGACCAAATCCGCCCGTTTCCAACCGCTCGAGTCCGATGACGAGAATGAAGACGCCGCTGCCGACGAGTGGGAGGCCTCCTACAACCTATACTTTGAGGATACTACCGGCGCCAATGAGAAGATCATGACATATGCTCGTGACGCCGTCGCAAACACTACAGTTCGCCGAGATGACAAGAGCGGCCGACGGAAGGCTCGCGAGGCGGCGAGGGCAAAGCGCGAAGCTGAGAGGAGAGAGAAGGAGCAGGATCTTGCACGACTAAGAAAGCTCAAGGTCGAGGAGATGGAAGACAAGGTCAAGCAGATCCGCCAAATAGGAGGACTAAGCGGCAGAGAATTCAAGATCGAGGAATGGAAGGACGTGCTGGAAGCAGACTGGTCAGACGAGCAATGGGACGCAGAAATGCAAAAGCGCTTCGGAGACGCCTACTACGGCGAAGGCGATGCAGGCGCCGCCTCAGAAGAAGAGGAAGCAAAAAGCAGCAAAAAGAGCAAGAAGCCAAAGAAGCCCAAATTCGACGACGACATCGACATCAAAGACCTTGTCCCGGACTTCAAAGACGACTCGGAAGAAGAGCGCCCAGACCTCTCCTCAGACGACGAAACCATGCCCGACGCCGGCGCCTCGGACGAGGAACAAGACCCCACCACGGGCACCTCGTCTAAAAAGTCCTCCAAACAGCGCAAACAAGAGCGCGCAGAAGCAAAGTCATCCGCCCGCCGCGACCGCCGCCTCATCGAAAACCTCGTCAACCAAAACCTCGAATACGAAGCCGCCCTCGCCGCCAAGCCCTCCAAGGCAGCATCCCGCTTCCGCTACCGCGAAACCTCACCTACCTCTTTCGGTCTCACTGCGCGCGACATCTTGCTCGCAGACGACAAGGCGCTGAATGAATTCGCGGGCCTGAAGAAACTGGCTACTTTCCGCGATCCCGTCAAGAAGAAGAAGGATAAGAAGTTTTTGAGCAAGAAGGCGAGAATTAGGCAGTGGCGCAAGGATACCTTTGGTGATGCCGAGGGGCCCAAGGGTGGGTTTGAGACGATTGTTGGCGGCGCGGATGCTGGGGCTGGGGCTGGGGCTGGTGGTTACGCGGGTGCGGGTGGGGAGAGGAAAGAGAAGACCAAGGATAATGATGAGGGTAATATTGTAGAGGGCGAGAAGAAAAAGAAGAAGAGGAGTCGTAAGAGGAAGGCTGCTGCTGTTGAGGCTTGAGATTCTTTCATCTAAGCTCAACTTCCTGAATCTTTTTTTTGTTAGATGGGTGTTTAGTTCCATATCAGAATAGCACTGGTCTGAACATGGCAATACTTCCACTTGTTCCAGCTATCGTGTTTCCCAATTTGCCTTGTCCGTGGTTTGACTGCATCTCACAAGTTGTGCACTACGTCGTCCCAATGTCAGCTCAAGACGACAAATGGGGATATGCATCTGAAAATGGGATGATTTTTATTGATGAGCTATTACTTCGCCTAGCAAGCGCACGCTGGTCCATGTGCATCCCAGATAAAACCAGCACTTTCAGCTCCTACTCGTACCGCATCGGGAAGGTATCATATATCGCCATGGAAAGGTAAATGGGACTATCGGAAAGGGTTCCATCCGCGACCCAAGTACTGCACGGAACCGTGTGATGGGAATGGACTCGAGATGGTATGGTCCAATTTCGAGGTACTTGTTGTGCCATGGTAACAGTGATATCAGACGGAGGAATGCCGATATCGGGTATGGTGAGGTCGCACAATCATGGCACAGAAGCCGAGAGCGACTACTGGTCGTCGGCCTCGTCAGGCTGTTCGAAGAGAAAGTTGGCGGCCAGCTCCTCGTTCTTGTCGCAGGCAAAGTATGCCTGGATGACGAGATCACGCTCGAAACCCAGGCGACACAGGCGCTCAATGGCCTCGCGCTCCTCTTCGGTGACGGAAATGGCCTGGGTGCCGGGTGGCAGCGGCGCATCCTCGTCGGCATCCTCTGCAAGCAGCTGCAGGAACTGCTCGGGGTTGGATGCAATCATCTGGGCCAACTGCGGGTTACCAGCGCCGACCTGTTGCAGAATGGGCTCAAGCATTTGGGGCTGCTGTTGTACCACCTGTCGTAGCTGCTGGAACTGGGGGTTGTTGCGCAAGAAGTCGAGGGAGTTTGCGTTGAGAGCACCAGCACCAGCACCGGCACCAGCGCCACCTCCAGTGCCACCCGAGCGGGCACCTCCAGCACCTCCACGATTTTGGGCAGCGGCCGCGGCCTCGAACAGGTTCATCGGCTCATCAGCTCCAGACGATGGGTTCGCCTGGGCCGCAGGGGTCGCACCTGTGTTTCCGCCGGCACCAGGCGTGGGCGAGGTAGGGGCACGGGCTTGTGCTTGTTGGGCCTGCTCTTGGAGGGCGCTCTCTGGAATACCCTGGAGCATGGTTAGAAGCCGTCTCACCAGGCAGGGGCGCCACTTTGTCTTACCGTCAGAAGATACTCGACGGCGCGGTCGGGGTTGAAGAAGGCGGCGCGCATGGCCTGGTCGATGTCAGCGCGCGCGAAGCCCATGCTCTCCATGTTGGCAATGGCCGCCTCGCGCTCTCCACCCATAGTCAGAGCCGAGGGGTCATTGAAGCGGTCGCCCGATGCTTGGGCCGGCGCGGGCGAGGGCGTAGCGGGCGCATTTTGCGGGTTGGATGATGGTGCGGGTGCGGCGGGGGCGGCAGGTGTCTGGGCGGGTGCTGGAGCAGGCGTCGAGGGCGCTGCTTTACTTGACGATGCGGCGGCCGCCTTTGGCTTGGACACCATGCAGACGATGAAGCCCTTCTCCTCGATGTTGTACGACTCGACCGTGTTGGCATCTTGCAGGATCTTGCCTATTGCTCGCTATTAGCAACTGCAGCCGCCATGACATTGTGGAAAGCTACGGCTGGGGCAAGCTTACCAGAGTAGATCAGCTTCTGCTGGGGCACTTCCCAGCCCTTCTCTGCCTGGATCTTCGACTTGAGTGCGCCAATCTATCGAGGACACGTTAGCTGGCCGCCGCCGTGGTTTTCTTTGCAAGGCGTGGCGGGCGCTGCATACCGTTTCCGAAGGCTCGGCCTTGATGACGAACTTGTTTTGCTTCAGGTCCTACAGTCACGTTAGCTGGCGCTCCCTATGGAGGCAGTGCAGTCTATAATAAATGCATACCTTAAAAGTGATCTTCATCTTGGCGGTTGATGCGTGCGTGGTGGAAGATGCAGCTGGGTTTGGGCGGCGGGGTGTAGGTGAGGTGGGGGATGATGAATGATGAAGCTCTTCTTGGCGCTGTCGAGCAGAGCACGTAGTGGTAGGTACCAGTACCGGTAAGTACCTAGGCAAGAGGCAAGGCAAAAGTCCAAGTGAGGGTACCGGGCAGTGCGATGGCGACGTGCTCGCTGCAAGAAAATCTAGGCTGCAAGCTTTTCCTCTCTACAATCAAAGAAAGCGTCGTGCATCGTTTGCTCAAGAAGGCAATGGAAGTCTCGTTGCTCTCATTAGGCAGACCCTTTGCTTGCAACATGGAACTCAGGGCACTGCCACAATCCGCCGCTGCGACAGGTGGCGCACCACCTCAGCCAGTTCCAGTTCCTCAGGCACAAAAGGGATCGACGACGCGAAGAAGCATGCTGCAGCCGGGCCGCATAATGCGAACGCGAATGGCGCTGGAGCTACCAGTCCCGCCAGCTGCCAATGTCAAAGTCACGGGACCTTTGCTTTTACATCGACAATCTCCAACTACACCACTCGCCGGCTTTGACCTGACTCTTGACCCTGACTCCTTCCGCCCACCCCTCCAACGGCCAGAACGGTCTGAACGACCGGCAGTGACGCAACATCAGATCGATCAGCCCGCCAGCGCGTCTTCATCTCCGCCCCGGCTAGCGCTGCTGACATCAATATGCCCCCCGGCACGCATCCATATGGCGTGCACGTCAACTCCTCCCAGGGACTGACCGGGGAGTGCTCATCGTGCTGTGTAGTGTGTACGTCCGCCCAGCCAGCTGCTGCACGTCCGTCCGATCGGCTTCTTTGTTTCAATCGCCCATGAATCATCGTCGCCAGTCGTGAGGCGAGGGTGACGTTTCACCGCCACGACACGCCGACGGTGCGACTGTCGCCTATTGATATGCCGTGATCGCTGCACTGCAGAAAGCAGACTATCGACGGTCCTACCTCCGTACTTTGCATCTCGAGCGCTTACTTACACAACTGCGAAAACCAGGCTCTGCAGCTCCTCCTCCACATCGGAAAATGTCCGCGACCCTTGGCTTCAGGGTTGTTTGTTGTGCTTTGCCGAAAGCATGGCCAAAACAACGCGTAAGGAAATGAAGGGCTAAACTTACCGCAGCTCCACACCACAAACTTTGACAGGTAGGCCCTTACACAGTTTCCGACACCATTCGACGCCTTGGCTAACCGCCTGCCTTCGATTCCCATTGGTTCTCGCTGCTCGTGTTTCGAAAAGACAAACCGTTTTCCTTTTCTGCTTCAGATGAAGCCCAAGGCCAGCACGCTGAATCAGAAGCATCAGATCATGCTTCCCGCCGGCTCGGCCAAGCTGCTGCAATCGACAATGCCAATGGCGCCCCGTCATGCTTCAGGTCTCGGTAACCATGTGTCCTGGCGTCGTGGTGCTGTGCGATGCTCATACATGCCTGCGTGCGTCTAAACATGCTAGTAGGGGTTTCCCCGTTCGTCCTACGCGTGTTGCAGGCCTGCCCACGAAACAATGGGCACCCATCAGCCATCTGCACCTCTTCTAAATTTATTATTACTTCTTGTCCCTCCCCACATGCTCTCTCCCCTCTTTACGCCGCCGTCTCGTCCTGTATTCAATCTTTTGCCCGTCAACCACTCGTCGACCCTTACACTCGCTGCTCTCCTCCCCTCGTAATCCTTAGTCTTACCCGAGACCGCCCATCTTTCCGGACATCTACTATATCCGGATTAGACCCGCATCAGCCACGCCCCATAAACGGTTCGCTGGACTATAGTAGCTGCAGCTATACAGCCGCATCATTTCCTCCAACGCGTTCGGTTTCGCGTCTAAACGGTCTCGCGCCTCTCCACAGCAACAAACATTGGGTCTCTTTCGCATCCCACCCGCATAGCTGCACCCACCTCGCTGCATCCTTCTCGCTTCCACACACAGAGGACTACTACCCTACCCTACCGGCAACCCTTTCTTTTTAGGAAAGCTGATACTATAATACGATTCCATCTGCAAAGTTCCACGAGCCCTACCTCGATCAACCCCCGGGACCCCTAAAGCTAATCGCCTGTACATCGACAGTACTTCCAAGTACTCCGGGCTGAGGCTCAGTCCAGTCACCAACCTTCCACCCACCATCAATCATGTTACCGTCTCGAAAATTCTACTTGTCCCTTGTCGGCGCTGTTGCATGGTCGAGCACAACTGCCGACGCAATCTTATCCCTCTTGGAGGCAGCGTCCTTCTCATCGGCAAAATCTTCTCTAGTCAACATCGCTGCCCTCGCAGGCACATTTGATCTCGTCTCCCTCTGCTGTGTAGGCTTCTACATATTCCACAATGTCGGAGACGTTCGTGGTGCACTGGAGCGATCAGGAAAGGCGAAAAAGGTCCTCATAACCATCAGTGTCCTCATATCATGTGCCGCACTGGTGCTATCCCTCATTCTAATCAGCATGATCAAGTCAAGATGGGAACAAGTCACTAGCGCCTTTTCCACTGCGCCGGTTTCGAATTGGGACAGCCATTACTCTGGCCAAATCGCAGCATGGGTCATCTCGTGCCTGAGTCAGATTGTCCTGTACTCTTCTCCTCTGTGGAATCGCAAGGCCCCAAGAGTTATGACTGTCACGACATCCGGTCCTCGTGACTCCGTCATGAGCGAGCTACGGTCAAATCGTCCCAACAACCTCTACTTGGGAGAAGCTGTCCAGCCGTCATCACCGCTAGCTGCTCACCAGCGTCCCGAGGTCCTGGGCGCATTACCCTCGCCCACCTTCTCCACTCGATCGTCGCAGTCACTTAGGTCCTTCCGAGACTCTCTTCGTCATGTTGTCCGCCCAGTCACATCACGTACTACTCTGATCAGCCAGAGATCGTTTACCCGAGATGCGCCGCCGAGCGTTTACTCGAATCGACAATCTATTGACACTGTCTCCCACTCAGACGGTTTCGATAGTTGGGACACTAGCAGCGTAAGCCTACCAGCACGTGATGTCGTCCTGCAGCAGACACCGCCATACAGGGGCACGACATTGGAACCAATTCCTGGAAGCCGTCCGAACTCACCTGCTCGAGCTCTTGACGGCCCTTTTCTTTCGGAACTCCCGGAAGAGGAAGACGATGAAGACTTGGCACCACCTCCCAGGATGATGCCAGACATCTCGCGACCGCCTAGTCCAGCGGTCAGCGAAGCCCACATACATCCACTGTTTAGGTCAGAGAGCCCATCAGGTCTGCCGCCCCCAACCGCTACGCCCGGTACAAGCATCATGGCTAGTCCTTATTCAAATCAAGCTATTGCATGCCCACCCCGACCCTTCAGCCGGATGAGATCGAACAGCCAACTGAGTCAAACGGCCACAGCTCCTCCTAGTCTTCATCAGGCCCGAAGCTTTACGCGTGAACGCGCAACGAGCCTTCAGTCCAAATCAAGGAGTCCCTCACCCCCGAGCCGCGAGATGACGCCCCCCATCCCGGACTTCGTCTTGAACTCTTCTCCTCGGAGCAGCATGAGCGGCTCGCGGAGAGTTCAGCTACAGTACTCCCCTGACCGATGATCGCTTAGCCCAGCAATCATTATATTTTGTAGTTTTTTTTTTCTCAAGATCATGCACCTCATGTCCAAAGATCTAATGCTCTGCACGTTTGTATGATATGATTCCCCACATTTCCTTTACTGTACGCATTTTCCTGGTCATGTTTCCTTTTGTCGCGAGCTCTCGCCCAAGGGCTTGATTGAGCTTTTAGCGTTCATGCACTCTCTCACCGTTTAGAGCTCCAGCACATAGGCTGTCGAGCGGGACCCAATATATTTCCTTCTATTGTAGTATATATTTTTTGCTATTCACGGCGCAATGAGGCGGCGGTAGGCGGGAAGACGGAAGAGAAAAAAATCCACACATACAGGTGCCGCAAGGCAGGCGTTCAAAAAGACAAAGTCCATCAAGGGAATCAATACAAAATTCGTAAACTTTCACGAAGAATGTTCCTCCGCACCCCAACAATTTTCTAAGGTTTCCAGATGCTCGCGTGTAGCGTTGAATGACGCCAGCCCCATGCCAAGGGTGAAATCTTCTGAGGACCCACATGGCGCGATTTTAACTCCGAAGAGGGTGCACCATCCCTGGGACCTGCAACGTGGGACATCCTGACTTTCCACGGTGTGATATGGGAGGCCTGGGTCTGCTTCATTTTACCTCCCTTTGGAGGCAGTCGGGCGAGCATGTGGGGAGATGAGCTGAAGTATAGACGATCACGATTAGTTTGCATGATTGATATGCGGATGCCGTGGACAGGTACGTACGGCATGACTACAAGTGGCTTGGGTTAGGAAGTTTCAATGGCGATGGTGGTGTGCTGTATCGTAAATGCGGATGCGGCCGTCGCGTGGACGATCCGGTGAAGTGGATCAGGCACAGCCTCATCAGAAGTACCTGTATACTCCGGTAGTTGCATGGCTAGTCATATTCAAAGGGAACACTGCAATACCACGCATGTGTATGTCATCAATCCTTTCGCGTACACTTCATGGTGCATCGAGTCCTCAAAATCGCCCTCAGAGAGCGCGCCCATGCTCTCAATTCGCCTCGTAAATACCGTATCCCACATCCGCAGAACATTCTTTTGCTCGAAGTGCTTTTTTTGTTTCCGCCCCAGGGTCCATTGAGGCTGTTCAATTCAAGAATAACTACGCGACAGAAAACAAACTGCGCACGCTATGCTGTTAACAGAGACAGATGCATGCTGTTCTAAAAAAACCCTTCCCGTAGACAAAGGTTGCATTCTGAAACCCCCCTTCAGAAAACTGTTTCCATGCTAGGCGAATACGCGCATCTCCCACGTCGCATTCCACGAGGTTGTGTGGATACCAGAAGATACTGTAACAGCAGGCGAGAGAGATAAGTTTCTTTGATGAAGGGTCCAAACAAAGCAAAGGCTATTATATGCTCGTCGTTGCCACGAGATTGCGGTAGGTACTCGCATGGGCAAGCCCCGGCATGAAACCCATATAAGCATCTGACAGCAGCAGCTCCCTATTCCCGCAACCAAGTTAGAAGTCATCTTGCTGTCAGGGAAATTACCTTCCCTCTCGAACATCCGTTCAAGCTGGGTTTCAGCGATGTAGACTTTGCCATGTGTCCACGTGCAAAGGGGGTAGCGGCGCTCTCAATGGTGACGATTCGGGAGGATCGTCCCGTCTAGCGCCGCGACTAATGACGTGCGACGTGAAACTTGGATGAAGCAACTTGAAGAGCTTCTAGAAAGCGATGGTAACCGTCCGTTGAAAGACATTACGACATTGATATAGTTGAGGCGACGAGAACAATGTCCATACGATGTGTCGTGGTAGGCTTACACTGTGACGGCGGGAGAGCTGGGAGCATGCACGTAATCTGGCTCATTGCCCTCTTTGGTTGGCGCTGCATCAGGAGGTTCGCGGCGCAGACGGCAACGGCGCTGGGTGGGATACAATGGAAACAATAGCATTTATCGTGTTGATATGTATATCCCTATATCAACAGTAAAAACTTGATCCTATTGCGCAGCGCCTATTGCGATTGTGGCAGGTGAAGAACGCGCTGTCATTCGTGGGATGCATTCTCAAAGCGGTTAGGCGCGACCAGCCTGACCAAGGATCTCACAAGAGCTTCATCTTCATGCGCCGGAAGCAACACGACTTGCCACTCCTTCGACAGGCACTGGAATCTGCTATCTAAGTGCTACTACTTCCACCCTTGATCCGATCAACATTTGTGAGCGTCTGTTTGCTCAGGCGCTTCTACTCAACTGTGCCACACCGAGCATTCCTTTTGCAGGGTTGTTTCTACTCTTACGACCACCTGTACTGTTCATCCTGACGGGCAAATCGCCTCTGATACTATCGAGAGGTTCAATTACTGCTCTGTCAGTGTTCTATAGGTTTCCGGGCTGGTGACTCGGGTTTCGCATCACGTTGGTGAGCAAGTCATCGTGGTACATTGGGGCGACTGGTCACAGTAAGTACTTCACAATCACGACTCATCGCCTTCAACACCATCGCACATGTACTGTCTCCTATCGCTATTATAGATATAAGAGATGTAGTACTTCTCCGTGCGATTCCCGCTCTGGATGTTATCACGACTCTGCTGACACGTCTTGCTTACAGCTTCAGCGACCGCCCTACCACAGCTAATAAGATCAACACGAACTACCAAACAGATATCTCAGCATTTATTCGTAAGTATCAGATTCCATGTTCAGAGTTGGCTTTCGACTTTCGCGGTTTCTAGCTACGAAATGATCACGGGCTAATAGCTGGTTCGTCCAGGAATCAACGTCTCCACCAGCAAGTCCCAAGCAACGATAATGCCGCCAAAACGCAAGTTCAAGGCGACCAAGGCCATGGCTACTGCATCTCTCAAAGCACCACGTACGTCTGATCGCCTTTCTCAACGGCGTCTCCAGGTTCCCCATAGGGTTATGCTAACCTTGGCATAGCCGCTAGCGCATTGTCTAATAAGCGAAGTAGTCTTCAGGGTTCGAAGACATCTCGCCTTGCTCCTTCAGTACCGTTCCAAATGACAACGCGTCGCGGTGCAAAAGGCACGTCTAACCACACGAGCTCCGCTGGGCCGTCTAGCGCAAGCTCTGGCAGCCGTCGTAATTCCCTGGATGAGAATGCGCAAAACGATGATGCGACTCCCGAGCATGAGGATGCGCGACCAGCCAAGCGCAGCCGAACATCGTCCGATTCTGGTTCGCCGCAAAGATCTAATGGCTCCTTCGACAACAACACACCCATGAATGGCACGCAAACACCAGAGCCGCAGAAATCCGCCTCTGTTGCGACTTCGACGGCTACAAAAGCGGCCGGCAAAAAGAGACGCGCATCCGACGACTCCACTCAGTCCAGCAAAACACGCCCGAACGGTGTTCTGACCCGTACCCAAAGCGATGTTTCCGAGCAACAGCCGCGCAAAAAGCGCAAGACAAAAGAAACCCCAGCAGACACGACCGCCGACCAGCCTCCTGAATTAACTGATGCTAGCACTGCGCCCAACTCACCAGAGCAGATTCCCGATGTTGACGGCAGTCAAAGCCTTCAGAATGTTCTGCCGACCAATGGCGACGCCCCTGCAAAGTCCGGCAGGCGCTTGCCCGGTCGACGGCGCCAACCGCATCCGGACATCAATGTGGAGACGGATTTACGTCGCCAGCTCAATCTCAAAATGAGCTACCGCAGTCTTGCAAAGGTCCAGAAAGTCTTGTTAGAGGAGTTGGCCAACCGGACTACCAGGAATCTTGAAGATGATCCCAACTATCACAAAAAATGCCCGGAATACGAGGCCGTCATGGCCCAGCTGGACCAGCGCCGCGACGCTCGCCTGGATCAAGTCAATGCTATGCGTACATACCGACTTGATCAGATGGAGCGGGTGCGTCTTGCTGAAGAGCATATTCAAAGAGAGCAGTATATCAACCGATTCCGAGAGCTGCAAGATGACTTCATGCTGCAAATTTACTTCCGCGCGAAGAAACTTGAGCGTGAGATGAAAGGCCAAGAGGCTAATGCGACGGACGATGAGGATA
Source organism: Stemphylium beticola (assembly GCA_029100535.1). NCBI lineage: Eukaryota > Fungi > Ascomycota > Dothideomycetes > Pleosporales > Pleosporaceae > Stemphylium > Stemphylium beticola. Next base: position 35,680 of record JARBXR010000050.1, on the reverse strand, counting down.
ATGTCCTTCCGCCAACATATAGCGATGAGCCTCATCACACCCAAGATGATCGCATCGGCTCCAAGTTTGCTTCTCGCAGCAGAGCTTACGTTGAGGCTGACAGGGAGCTTGAACACGAGTCAGTACGCAAGAGGTTCAGTCAAGCAAGAGCTCTTTTCGTCGAGAAAGATGAAGATGCCGATGACTCGATTGAAGATGTTGCCGGTGGATTTGCAAGATTCGACGGCCCAGACCGCACAGAAGCCATCGCACACTACAACATTAGCAGCCTTGCTGATGCTGCACACGAAGTCGAAAGGACACCGTCACCACAACCGGAAGCACCAAAGGCCGAGGTTATTCCAAACGAGCATGCTGCTCTACTTATGATGCTTGCAGATGTGTCTGCGCATCAGCCTCGTACAAGTACCATCCAGATACCTCAACGTCATTACCCACACCCACAACAACAGCCCCCACCACCGCGAGCCAAGACTCCAGTGATCAAGCAGGAATTCACAAAGGAAAAGTCACCGGAATTTGCCCCGCCAGCGATACCACTTGGCATGTCATCTCAGGTTGCGCATAGTAGCCCCATTAAGAACACCCAACAAGCAGTAGATCTTACACAAGAGGCTTCTCGCTCTGAGCCAAATGGGAGTGCGCCAGCAAAAGAAGCAGAAGTGCCAGCGAAGTCAACCCCGAGGTTATCAACGCATAGGATCATGGATATACTCAATGATGACCGCGAAGTACCTGTCTCGAGAACACGAGAGCAGCAAACACCAGCTCAGGAGAAGAGCACTCCTTCGATACAGGATTCGTCAAATCACCGTCGCACATCGTCCCGAAGCGATGCTCTAAGAGTAGATGCCATGGTAAACAAAGAGGAACCGCCTGTCGATCAGGCACTGATGGACGCATTGAGTGGGCCCGCTCAACCGCCCAGCAACCCGCCTTCATCGCCACCTTCGAATGCCCAGCCATGGCCACGATCCAGCGTTCCACCGCCAACCAGGGAGTCAGAAGAGTCCCTGCGCCGTCGGGATCCTCTGCAGAAGATTCGCGAACTTTTGGATAGGAAAGCGCGTGAACACGGCCGAGAACCACCGGATCGTTCAAATCACGGGCGTACTCCTATATTCCTGAATAGACCGAACCCTCAACCCCCGGTTGCTCAGGAGCGAGCGGAAGTGGCAGGATATGACCCAACACGACCGTCCACGGGGCTTTATGATGCATTGCCTAGTGGCTCGTATGCATATGCATCTCGTCGGGAGTCTCACGAGCAAGCACCTCACCACTGGGAGCACGATAGGCGGATGAGTGGATCACAAGCACCTCAACACTCAGGAGCGTCTCCGTATCAAGGTCATGTAGCTCACTCGCACTATGGTGAGCATAACAGGTCAGGTCCGACCCCACCAACTCATCAAAGCCCATATGCGCCCCCTCCAGGCTCACTACCACTCCCACCAAAGCCACCTGGGCCTCCGCCCGCACCCATAAATTTCCGTTTCGCACATTACGACCCTGCTCCGCCCCGACCGTACCCACCACAATCACCAAGCTACCCCCCAACTTCGCATGCGTCGCAAGGGCCTCCGCTACCACAGTATCCAAACCCATACGGCAACGCCCCGGCCTACCAAGGCGGCTACATTCCTCCCCCAGGCTCCTTCCAAGCCCCGCCTCCTCCATCTAGCTTGCCGCCCTACGGTCAACCGCTCAAGATTCACCAATACGGCGGCCAACCCATTCTCCCGGCTAACATGGCTCCTCTGCCCACACAACAGCAGCAGCAGCAGCAGCAGCAGCAGCAGCAACATGGTGGACTACCACCCCCTTTCCTCGGCCAGGTACCGCCTCAACACGCAGCATCACAACAACAGCCACAAAGCTCCCAACCACAGCAGCAGCAAGCCTTCTCCCCAACACATCCTCACCCGCCTCCTGCTACACAGTACGACCAGCAGCAGCAGCAGCAACAACAGCAGCGTGAAGCACAAGCACAGCAAAACGGCGGAGACCGCTCCTCAGACCCACAGTCTAGACCCCGACGCCAGTATCGCAGTTACCACGCACCTGGCACGCAATTCCGCAGCTACCAAGGACCAGGCGAGCAGAGGAGAAGAGGCGGCTAAGCAAGAGTTGGAAACATACGTTGGAGTTTTTTTTTTGGATCAATTAGCTTTGAAGCGGTGGCAAGGCAAGGGGATGATGATAGTGTTTTTTGTGATCTTGTGTCTTGTGTATATCTAATTCCTACCCCTTCACCCACAAGTCTGTTTTTCTTTTGTCCGTCTCTTTCAAGCATGCATGTATGTATATGCAGGAATGCCCCTCCCCGCCCCGCCCCACCCCCGTTGGACAACGAGTCTCTTGTTTTTTGTTTTCTTGTGTATGGCGATTTTTTCTCTCTTATCATATCATGCCCGATATTTGATTGTGTTGTTTCTGAATTCGCGCTTATTAGCATATGCATACATAGTATTGTATCTACCTCACCTTTTTTTATTCCTTAGTTTTTTTATTCTCTTCGGGATTTAGATACCCTGGGCGGCTTTTGCAACCTCAGGTTGATAACATGACGTGTGGGGAAGGTGAAGGGGGAATATTCATACAAGACACTAAGACATTTTACCTCGTTGTGTACGTGTGCGTGTGTAACTGTTCGGGGTAGATCGTGTAACGAGGTTTTGTATACCTGTGGTGAGACGTGGTGATTGGTATCAAGAAGAGATTTAATGATAAAGCAGTTTGGGGGGGGGGGGGGGTATCATTTATATTTAGAGAAATTTATCATCTGTTCGAGCACTTCGATACAAAGAAAAGAATTCCCTTTTTTCACAAGCTCTCCTGCTGTCTCTCTCTCTCTCTCTCCCTTCACGCCCTCCTCTTAGCCCTAGGGGTAGGCGTCCACTCCCTTCCCGCTCCCGCTTCACCAGTACCTCCTCCACTCCCGCCAAACCCACCAGCACCAGCACCAGTACTCCCCGTACCCCCAGCCCCACCCCTCGGCGTCTTCCCCATCCTCTCAAACAGCCTCTGAGCAGCGGGCGTCAAATCACCCTTGCTCTTCCTCCCGGGCGTCTGTGCCCCCGCAGCACTCGGCCTCAACCTCGCCGCGGGTGTGGGCGCGCTGAGAAAACGCGGTGTCTCAGCAGCGGAAGCAAAGATACCCAGGGCGGAACCCGTTTTTGCCGTTGCCGTTGTATTTGAAGAGGAAGAAGAAGAGCGTTTCGCGCCGATCTTATCCACCATTCTATGATGCATTTTCTCGCGTGAAGAGGACTCGTTGATGGTGAAACGTGTGGCTTTGCTATTACTGCTGCTGTTGCTGTCTAGACCGTAACGTTCGAGGAGGTCGGTGGGTGCGTCATCGTCGTCAGAGGAGGAGGAGGAGGGGGAGGGCGGTCGCGCATCGACGAATGCGTAGCCGTTTACTCGGGGTGTTTCGCTGCCCGTGTAGCCTCCTTCGCTGGGGTTGAGGCGCGGGCGACCTGCGACGGCGTCGCGGACTGCGGAGAGTGTGGGGCTTGGTGGTTGCTTTTGAGGGGCTTCTGTTTCTGAGGCGACGGGCAGGCGCGTGTTGTTATATACGACTTTCTTTGGGGGCGCGAGGGACATGTTTTCGGCTTGCTGGGCGCGTGTCGGTGCCCATTGTTCTACGCTGTCCGGGCTGAACATGAGGCTGTTTATGGCGGTGTGGCGGTGGCCGGTTGGTGCTGCGGATCGCTCGTCGAGGTTCTGGCTTGGTCGCGTGCTGAGGACTAGTTCTTTGCCTTTGGATGCTGCGGCTCTTGCTTCAATGACCTTTTGCTGGGCTTCGCGCTGTTTGCTTGCGTACATGTTGCCTTGCCGTAGCCATACGTTCTTTTCAAACCTCGCCTTGTTCTGCTTGTCGACAATCTGGCTGAAGCTTTCCTGATCCTCGCTTGTGTATTTGGCTTGGAATGCGCCCAGGCTCATGTCCAGGTCCACATTGTCCAGCTTGCCCAGGTTTTCGTCCTCTCCTTCTGCTTCTGTGCCTGCGACTGTGACGGGTGTATCTGCACCCCATACGCTCGGCGTCTTGTCTCTAGCTCCACCCGCCTTCTGGAACCTCGTCCTCGCTGCCATCCTGCGCTGCCCGCTTGGTACCGGCGTCATAACTTGTGTGAGTTTCTTGCCCGCCTCTCGTATCCAAGACCGATTCTTGCTTTCTACGGCATTAAGGTATTCGCGCTGTGCATCCGCTTCTGCTAACCCGGGGAAGAAATCGCGACGGATGATGTGCGAAACGGCAGACACATATGTGTCTTCGTCCAGGACCACTGAGGGACGCTTTATTCGCTTCGGCGCAGGAGGTGGTGGCATGAGGACATTCGACGCGCTGCGCTTCGTGAGCGCTGTAGAGTTGGACGTGGACATGACGCGGTTGTGGCGGGGTTGGAGATTATTCGAGGGCGACTGTAGGGTTGAGGCTGAATATGGTGGCAGGTAAAAGACACTGGTCGTTAAGGGGTTTCGAGAGAAGGTACCGAGGGGCTCGACATATGTACTGGATTTGTGTGGGCTGATGGAAGAGAGATGGCGCAAAGTGACTTTCCCAGACGATGATGTCTTAGCGTTGGCAGATGGCCCCACCGCCTTCAGCCTTATACCTTCCATGCAGATTGCGGGTGAAAGTACCTGCATAGGTCTAGCAAAGTTACACGGGTTATTCGGCTAGTGCAAGTATCCCAGGAATCCCAATAGCTTCTTCATATGTATAGCAAGTCGTCACTTCAGTTCTAGAAAATTTCGCTTGCAACATCATCTATTCCCTCTCTATCTTATTCCTCAACTAGGGTGCAAGACTGATCGCACAAACACTATCCTAGCATACCACCCAGTCCTCAAACGGAACAGCTATCTGGCGTAATAGTGCTGCTGTTTCTGTCCCTTGCGAATGCAGACATGCTTCATGCCGGCCTCTTTTTTTCCTGCACGTATGTGCTTGATCCAAATACCTTAGAGCTCGAGACGCCGTCACGCGCCAATCACCAATTCAACGAAACCATCGAAGCGATAGGTTTGTGAAGAAATAAACACCTTGTAAAAAAGTCCTCTTCTAGTAAAATGACTCGACCATGGCGTCCTTGTGCGTGGTGTTGATGTTGGCAGGGCCGTTGCCCTCTCCGAGCCTGAAGACGGATTCGACGACAGAGAGTTCAGTAGCAGTAGTGTCGAGACCTGAAAATGTATTAGTCCTCGCAGTTTGTTGTTTCTCACACGCCTCTACTTACCAGTAACGGCCATCCAGTCGTTGACAACCATGCCCGCACCGACGACGGCGCTACCACGGTTCACACTACCAGCCACAAGCGGGACTTGCAACAGACTCGATAGCTCATCCTGATCCTGAATGCTTGTCTTGGGGTGCACAATACCACCCTGGTTGCTCAACGCCATGTAGCTTCCGGTAAGCACGTTGTCCGCGATCGTCTGCCTAAACACCTCGACGCCGAGCACATCTGCTATTATCTCCTCGGTCTCGCGTTCGATATCTGGATGTACAAGGGCGACATGGTCGTTGCAACATATTACGTTGCCGAGGGCTGATAGTCGCTCTTCTATTCTCTGGATCTTGACTTCATCGGGTATGGAATTTCGAAGGTGCTGGAGTTCTTGGTCTGTAGTGGTGGTGGGGACGAGGAGCCCTTTCTTGTTGCCAGCAGTCAGTCTGCCGACTATTCTGGTGCCCGCAATGGTGGCATGGCAAATGGGAATCACGTCTTGGAGTTCGGCTTCGAAGACACTATTGCGCCACCGTCAGTACGGAGTTTCGCGCCACGAACTCGCCGCAGCGTCAAGGTCTTATGCCAGAGACGGCATAGCAAGCGCAAATATCAAGGAGTATATGCGCACCTGTAAAAATTCTCGCTCGCACCGACTGCAACGATGGCATATGCGTTTGTGAGTGTAGAGAAGACACCGACTTCGTTGGAGTTTTCGAATTGCGCGCGAACAGCCATGATTGTTATTTCCTTGGTAGAGTTTGTTCGCAAAGGTTGTTGAATTTACGAAGATTTTGGAATTTCCAGGGACTTTGAGTGAAGAGTCCGAGTGGTGTAGGCGCAGTGGTCGAGCTTGCTGTGGTTCTGCAGAAACTGTGAAGAAGGCGGGACTATTTTGTAAAGAGCGACATCATAAGCCCCGCTACTTGATTAGGGCTAGCGCCATGGGGCGCGATTTCGACTCATCCTGAGTGAACCTCGAAAGGGTCTGACTGCATTACTTCGCCACACCTGGGCGTCTACATGCTCGTCTTGGTTGAGAGGATATGAGTGTATCATGGAAGAGTCATCCATACATCGCTTGGCGACCTCTATCCAGCGACGAGAGCGAGTCTTGCTGTGGAGTGATGCAGTGACTTGTGCAATTGCGTGTCGCGCATCTGTAATAAGCCCAGTGCTCCAATTCCTTGAGTGTGGTACTCGACCAAAACATCTTGTACTAGCATTCAGAGTCCAAAATAACGGCACGGAACTTGCTGCAGCCGTCTCGACCAGACGGCAAAGATTTCACCTACGTCCAACTCATGCGCATCACCGTGCCCGTTCTCGCCGGGTCGTCTTGCTCGCACGTCCCCCATCGTGAAGCAAGCCACGCAGTCCTTGACATATATGCGCACTATGGCTGTGCTTAACGCCAACGTCGGCATGGCCATGGCCACCGCACTTTGCGAGTGCAGCAGCAACGCCTATTCAAAACTCTCCGGCGTCAAGCCCAAGCTTTTCGGCGAAAAGCCCAAAAGTGAAGTAAGCAAGACTGCCGACTGGCACGTGAGCACCGGCGCAACATCAGCCGCTGCGTGGTGAGTGCTTGCGCATCCCAGAAACTCTATACTGGGCGACTAAGGCTGTCAAAAGATCTCTCACGATGCACCTTCCTGCTCGGTCCGCTGCTCGCTACTTCTTCTCGCCGGACCCGAAAACTCCAGCTTCAACCTTGCGCCCATCACCTCACGCATATGAATCATGTAGAGAAGACAATCGATGGGATGCGCGTCTTATCGTAAGTGACGTACAAGAGTCGCGCATGGACGTAAGAATCACAAGGGATCATATAGTTCTTCAAGCTTGCACCCACTGTAATATTATCAAGGAGCAGCGCACGGGTGACCGCTACTTCCTCAGATTTCCTCCCAGTCCCAGCCACCTTCGATGGGCGGCACAACACCCCTGCTTCGCATCAAACCCCCCCCCCCCCCCCCCCCCAAGGCTAAAACTGACAGCTGACAAGATTATCGAACACGAACGTTGATGGGTTTATACGACATGGTGGCTGAATTGGCTGTAAATATTGGTCACAGAAAATAAAAAGCAAATGGGTAATAGAACGCTTGTGAAAAGCAAACAAGAAGCTGAAAACAGTGAGGGAGAACGCCCGCTAAACTGCATGATGTTGCTGTACACGATTCGCTTTCAGAAATGAAGGTGAGGATAATAGTAGTAATAGTAAAAATATACAACAAGTGGCTCTGCAGAAACTAGACAGTATATGCTCGGAGACGAGATCAGAAGAAGATGTCGAGGTGGAGCTTTCCATGTCGAGTGACGCCGGCCGGTGAAAAACATTAACGTGCGTGATGGCATGAATATGTTCGTAAGGTGGTTCGTTATGTAAAAGGATATCCCTGTGCGGTGAAGCGTGTAGATGACCAGTATAGCCGCTGGAAACAGCCATAGATGAAGAGCTTTTGTGCTGACAGAATGCCCGCCGAGATGCAGAAGTGGGTGTCACTCATTACATCCGCGACGCAAGAATGGCCAACGCGATAATGACACCGATCAGAAGCGTCCCTACTCCAGACATGACGCGGTTTAGGTTGCGCCACCAAGTTGCTTTTTGGAACGCCTTGTCGTCAGCTGGCCCCAGGTTTTGGGCAAACTGCTGTTCCAGGTCGGCCTGACTAGATGTGGGGGTGGCCTGGTTGTTCGGATCGAGAGGCAGGGGGAGGAACGAGGCGATCATCCACGCTAGATTCCCAATCAGTACAAATGTTCATGCGGATAGTATGGAGGCCGGGGTATGCACTTACTAAGAGGGCAGAGAAATCCCAAGCAGAAGAGAAGGATTTGTCTGTTTTGACGCCCAAAGAGCGTCAAGTGGACATCGTCGTCTAGAGATGGTGCGTTCCATGCGCTGTAGAGTGCCTGTCCTCTTTGATCCGTTCGGAGATGTGGTGTTGAGTAGCCAGTCAGCTGGTACATTTGAGGGCCATTTGCATAGACTGCTCCATCAATTGAATGAACATCATCGGCCAGGGAAACAGTGTCGGTGTGGGAGGCGGCTCGGTTCCGCGGACGGTTTCGCGGGCGGTAGATGCTGAGAGGAAAGTTGCTTTCAGAAGGCGTACGCGACCGTCCGCTTTGCGAGGTTCCAGGTCGTATGCTGCCAGAAGACTCCGACTCTGGGGGAACAGCCACTGAGATGCGTTCGCCCCTTTGGTAGTACACTTTTGCCCATGCGGGGATGTTGTTGGCCAAAAAGTTGGACATGTTTGACGATGCGGACCCAGGCCGAGACTCGTTCACTGACAAGCCATCCACACTGTTGTTCCTCCGCAGGTAGCCAGAATTCTTCATCCGTAGCGGAATTGACGATGGCAATGGCGAAATGGTATCCATGTGCTCGCTATTGTTGTCGGAAGATCCCCTTGAAACTGGTGAGAACAGCGGTCGCGGAACGGCGGAGAACTCGGTATGCCCTTCCGAGGATACATTGTCCGATGATGATTGTGCGCTCGAGACCGTCTGTCCTCGCCGCCGCGGAATGGTCGTCCGCCCATTACCCCCAAAGCTCTCTTGTGAATGTGATCTTGCGCCAAATGAGTGTGATCGTGAGGCCCGTGCAATTGACCGGGAGTCGCGCTCGGAGCCAGATGGAATCGTTGATAGCTGGGAGCTCCACTGGTGTATCAACGAGCGGTCTTGCATCCGGGACGAGATAGTAGGTAGGTTCTGGGAGTCGGCCCGCAGACTATTGGACGACGGCGCGCGCACAATAGGATAATTAAGACGGATACCGCTTGCGAAAGAGGCTGTGCTGGCTTCATGAAGAGTTGGCGATGTAGTTGGCTCGATGCTAGTGTAGGAAATATCAGAAAATGTAAACGAATCTGTGCTTTGTTGAGGCTTCAATACAGGTTGTCGATAGTCAGTGTAACAAGTGAGCGCAGACCGCCCTGCTTCGGATTCAGGCGTTGGTGTGTGTTGGTAGTCTTGCGGTAGCGGTCGACCGACACTGACACTCGACGGGTTTCCGGCATTACTAAAAGAGGATGGCTCGGCGGCAGGAACGGGTGAGGCAAAAGATGCAGCAGATGCCTTGGGTGTCAATGCACGGCTGTCTAACGAATCACCACCAGAAGAAGATGGAGGAACTGCGCGGATGGTTGGCCTCTGGCTGGACGGTTCCTCCTCAAGTACTTCCAGGCCTTTTTCATAATCCTCAAACTCGGGTGGGGGTGAGGATGGGGCAGTGCTCCCCTGCGAAAATCTTACAGATGAAGGCGTAAAGGAAGATGCTATGAGGGTATCTTCCTCTGACATGCTAGTTGCGGCTGAATGTCTGCGCCCCTTCTTCCGTGACAGGATAGGCTGCGGTGTCTGGGCTCGGCTCGCCTCGAACTTCGCAATGGTGTTGGCAACCTGGCTGACATTTGAAACAAGAGACCCCGGCCTATCAGGCCTCTCAAACCCATAACCCGGCGCATGACGGGGTGGGGGCAGTATCTGCGAGGGTTCGCTAGGTACGGGATATTTCTGATAGATGTCGTCGCTGGGATCTTGGACTATGCGAATGGTTGGACCCGCGTGTTGATTGGTCTGGGAATGCGAGCGTTCGTGAAGCGGCCTCCGGACAGGAGACGAGTCTTTGGTCGGCGATTTCGGCGGCGAGAACCTGGGGCCTTGTGGAATTGATGTTGACGATATGGAGTTTTGCGATTTGGCGCGACGATGTGGTGATGACATGCTGTGGTGGTGGTTGTGGTGGTGGCTGTGATGTGGTGCGGGTGGGTCGGACGTCCAGAATTGTGGGATTGTGAACGCGCGTGGAGAAGTCGAAACCGATCATTAATGATAGGGAGCAAATAGTGGAAAAAAAACAAGAAGTGTGCTGTAAAAGATTGTATGTGAAGGGTAGTCAAAGAGTGACGGAATTGCTAAAACATCAAAAAAAAAAGAATGGCGGCCCGGAGGCGATTAACGGTCGGAGGTTTTGAGAGAGAGTGTGGATGAGGAGAAGATGCAAATCGAGGGAAGGGCGGACGTTGGCAGGCAGCTCGGCCTAAAGAGGGTTCGTGGCTGGATGCAGATGCAGGTTCGCGCTGCAGGTGGGATCCGGTTGACAGCTCAGCCCCGGCAAGCGGTCAAGCACGAGCCGTAGAAATATGAGCCGCGATGCAAGAGTGTCCCTAACGCCAACGATGGGCACGATATGCGCTGCTCTCGTAGCCTATACTGTGCGCAATCGCGATGCGACGACGACGGGTCTGGCGCGCTACTTGGTCGCCACGGTGCGCCCCAGGAACCCTCGTCCAAACGGCCCTCTACACAAATCGATAGAGGCGCGTCGCGAGTCGAATGTTTAAAATGATTAATGATTTTAGTCGCAGCCAGTGACGACGTGTTGCGCACCGTGCTAGACCTTGACTGGACGAATGGCTGGCCAGTGGACCTTGCGGTGTGCGTCCTGCAGGGGTAACGCGACGGGAGTTCGTGCTGGCCTGCTCCAACGTTTCAAGGAATCGAGAGGAATTACAACGCGAGTCGGGCCGATGGGCGCGAGAGCGAACTGGAGATCGCTGCACGTGACGGAGAATACACGTGATCTGTGGAGACGGATGGCCGCGGAAGCGAGGCTGGCTGATGGCTGCTGACTGGGGGCTATCGATAGACGAACAATGGCTGCGAGACCTTGGTCGACTCGCGACAACGCGGGGGGGGGGACCTTCAGAGGGTTTAAGACGACCTTGATGCTTTGTTCATCAGCACAGGGGGTAGCGCGTTTGATCTTGACGTCTTCTTTTTCCTAACATCATATCGCTATAATGCCACCACCTACTAGAGGCTGGCGGGACAGTTTCAGCGTGAGCGCGCTCGAGGACCTGTACGAGAGACATGTCAAAGGCGGTAAGTAAACGATCTATTGGCCTGTGAGCCTCTCTTTGAGTTTGGAACCTTCTTTAGACGCCTGCGCGACCCACTCTCTGGACCAACTCGTTGTCCTCAATTTGTGTCGAAACATTGCCATGAATTCTAACGTCTCGCCAGTCCGCAAGCCGCCCGTTCTCTCCCCAAACGCTGCGGCGCTTCTGTCGGTACGTTTCAAGCTTGCAGCACCCGCCCCCCGCTACTATTGTTGTCACCCTATAGCATTGCATAAAGCGAGGTATGCTGAAAAATTATGGCTAACACGCGCTTTTGCAGGCTGCATATGTCCTCATCTACGTAATACCCTTCTACCTGTCGTCTGCAACACGACCGTCGCCGACCCTCACACGCGATGCACCGTCGTCGATACGCGCCAGAGTCCGCGCCGTGATCTTTTCCACCCTTCTGTGCTCTGTCCTCACCTTAGTGGTACTCTACCAGCATGAAGCAACCGTTGCGCAAATCTTCAGCCTGCTAGGCTTGTGGCCCGTGTCGCTTCTGGACGTGTTCCGAACAATGCTCCTAGTCGTGATACTTTTCGCGGGGCCTCTGTTCGAACAAGGCGTTGTAGATGGCGGTTGGCGAGACTGGGTAAGACTGGATGGCCTGCACGAGACTTTGAGCAGCTGGATTGGCTATAGGAACTTTGTAGTGGTATGTGACACTGGAAATTGCAAGATGCTCAATCCTAACAGGACCAGGGACCCGTCAGTGAAGAGCTCGTCTGGCGCTCCTTCATCGTGCCCCTCCATGTCCTAGCACAGTTCTCCGGGAAGCAGATCATCTTCCTTACCCCGCTGTACTTTGGCATTGCACATTTCCACCACCTCTACGAGTTCCGCATAACTCACTCCGAAGTCCCATTCCTCCTGGCCATAGCCCGCTCGCTCTTCCAGTTCACATACACGTCGCTGTTTGGATTCTTCGCAGCCTTCGTTTTCATACGGACTGGAAATGTCTACACTTGTATCCTGGCGCACGCCTTTTGCAACTGGATGGGGCTACCTAGGTTTTACGGCCGCGTGGGTGTCGAGGCAGGGGTACCGATCGGACCACCAGACGTCGACAAGAAAGACGATGATCAGAAGAGCGCGCCTGCGTATCACGGAAAGGGTATTGAGTGGACGGTAGCTTACTATGTTATCCTGGTCGCTGGAGCTGCTGGTTTCTACTATCAACTGTTCCCGCTAACGGAAAGCGATCATGCTTTGCCCGTGGAGATGACCAAGGCATAACGGTTTCAGCCACGCTTAGAATGGGAAAAGACGCTGATCGGCGAACGACGTTACAATGTAGATGTACGCATGACCGTGCGATTTGATAATTTTTTTTGCTTATGAAACGACCCGTTACCTGAGCGTAGCGATAGCCCACCAATTGTCTTTTTCATACCCAGACTCAAGTACAATCCCACCTGCCTGCTCAATATCGCTCTCTAGCTCACCCTTCCGATACAAGTGGTAATATCTTAGGAAAGTCTTGTCGCCCTCTAGCTTCTTCTCTTTCTTCTCTTCTTTATCCCTCGCCTCTTCAATTACATCCCCATCCCTCTTCTTTTTCCGCTTTGCTTCTTTCTCTTTCTTCTGCTTCAATACCCATGGTACCATGACGTCCTGATCATGTCCCTCATCCCACCCGCGTCGACTATCTTTCTGCTCCAACGCCCAGACATAGATTAGTGCCTGTCCGCCAGTGTGACTCGATCCAGGCCTTTGCAGGAGATTTAAAACGCACTTCACAGCATCTATCCTACGCGCGGGCGTGGACAAGTGATGTACCACAGCAATGGAAATAGCAAAGTCGAAGACGCCGTTTGGATGTGGGAGTGCAAGGTTATCTGCTACCAGCACATCATGGGGCTCGTGCTGTTTTGCGATTTTGACGAGATTCGTGGAGCTATGGAATATTAGTGATTCATAAGGTATTCCTTAAAAGGAAAGAGAGGGATGTGGGATGCTAGACGGTACTATCTGAGCCGTCTAGATCGAGTCCGGTGTAGGGCTGTGACGAGAAGGAGAAGGATGAGGGTGAACAAGGAGATATGTACACTCTCGGACTGAACCAACGTCCTGGAAAAGAAAAGAGATAAGTGATGAAGACAGAGAACCAGGCCGAGTATCAACGCAACAAATAACACGCAAAACGTACCGATCAGACCCCACAATCCACACCTTATCATTCACAGCCAGATACTTCCCATTCCCACACCCAACATCTGCACCAATAGCGCCATCACTCTGCTCCTTGAGAAATCTCTCTACAATCGGCCACGGCTGTTGTCATTATCAAAATTAGTCAGACATTCTTATGTTCCCCCCCTCGACGTCTTAGAAACACAAATATTCTTCACCGTACAAAGGAGAAAATTTTAGTTTCAATCTCTCGGGAATACTTTTGCTTAGGGAGGATGGACGCACACCTTATACCTGGTACTAGAGAAATGCGAGGCGATTTCTTCGTACACGGAATGTACGTGCTCGGCTTCGTATGTCGCGCCGTTGGTGTCGGTAGACGCCATTTTCTTTTCCTTTTCCTTTTCGGCGCAGAATAGGAGGCAGGGGTAGCCGGGGTAAGGTATAGGTGCCCGTGTAAGGGCGGGGGAGATGTGTGTCTGTGGAGGGAACTTTGGAGGGGAAGGGTATTGGAGCCAATGAGGGGTGGAGGGAGTGCCAAGGCACTAGATCTTTTTTTTGCCCTGTGGTTGTGGTTGGTGTCCAGGTGATAGGCTTTGGTCGTTTTTAGAGGAGATGCAGTTTTGCATGATCAGAGAATGGGAAATCTATCCATGGACCAAGATTGAAGGCAAGAGAATCATCCGCTGCCGTCGTCGTCGTGTTGATGGATGATTTCTGCAGTGAGAGTGTAACCTGCAATATCACTATGGGTAACCTGTCACTGAGTTACTTAACGTATGGTAGAGTTTCATTTTCTCAAACTAAGCGAATTTTGGTATCATTATAAACATTACTTGCTCTTGCACACTGCGAGAAAGAGCGTGTGCTTTTCGTCTATAAAAAACTTAGGTATCGAAACATTGACAATCGCTAATGTCACCACCAATGCGCCATTTACTGACTAGCGACGGACACTTCCAAGCTACATCCATCCTGGAGCACTGAAACAGCAGCGTCCACAGTCTCTCCATGGTATAGCCAAAGTCCGGCGCAGTCAGCTCGTCTGGCCGCCCTTGCAGAAAGCTAGGTTGGTGCGCCCAGCTCTTTTCATCCACAAAGGCTTGCCACAAGTTGTGGTAGATGTTCTTGTCGATGCCGCGTATACGAGCGGCAGAAACTAGGAATTGGCCTTTGTAGCTGAGAAGAACGTTTTTGCATGCCCGCGTGGGGTCTATTTGCTTGGATATTTGCGGGATGAAATGAATGTTGTCTTCCCAGAAGAGTCTGTCGCTGCAATCCTCGCAATTGCAGACAGTGCCGACCCAGCCGAGATCGATGAATCCGGTGCGGGAACGCGTGTAGTAGTTGTTGATGCGGGTATAGAACTCTCTCGGGTTATGTATACCGGCTTGCAGGAAAATGGTCTGTCTTGCTAGGCTGTCCCACCTACTTAAAATGTGATTGAGAAAAGTCTCACCCTCTCGCCCTATGTTCGGTAATGTCGCAACATGACTGGCCCCTGTGCGTGTCTTGACTTGGGAATTGTCGAGTTCGCTGTTCTTAACATAGATGGTGACGTGCGCATCAGACAGAGCGGGTATACTCCTGAGATTGTTGATGAGTTTGGCCACTTCATCGATGGGCTCTTTGTACATGCTCAGCACAATTTCCAAAGGGACTGATGGGATGAAGCTCCGATCAAGGGAAACTGGGCTGGGACTCTCTTGTCGCTCAGTAAAGTTCAAGATGCCATACGCCAGCCAAAGTATAGCTAGGTTGATACCAAGCAGAGACTTCCAAAGCGTATTGTTCTGTGGACTCGAAAAGGCCGAGTGCGAACTTATGAGTCCATACGTACTGTGGGCGAACCGAGTGTTCGGAAGCCGAACATTGGATATACGGGCGCAAGTCCAGCTGCCAATGCACGTTATTGCGAGCAAGAAGCAGGTAAACTGATAAATGTTGGTGTAGGAGCGGCGTGTCAATAGAGTCGAATAGCATCCAGCAATGCCAGTGAGAACAGTAAGAGTCAAAGCGTCACAGATGCGAGAGACTGGAGCATCAATAGTTTGAGGGATCGTGTTGGCTACTTCGTCGTCGGTAGGAAGCACCATCGACTTCCCCAGCTTCATGGTCAGAGCGGTCGCCACGGCATTCAGGGCGAGCATTGAAGCGTTTCTGAAGTCAAGGGCGAAGAAGTGACCGTCGATGCCAAAGATGAGAGTGGAAACTATGCCTACGAGCGCTCCTGTGGCCATATGTAGGCTACTCTGATTCACGTTGTTCGCAAGTACGTCTGGATGATGTATGAGGACCGTCTTCCAGAGGCCGCGGGCGGCTCCAGCAAACAGCATGGCCAGAATTGACGTTACTAGGCTCGGCACAGTGAGTCGATACTCTGTAAATAATAGACCGGTACTCGCTAGCACTAGTAGACTTGTACGAAACAGTTCGGCGGGAGTGTGGGGTGCCGCGCGGATGAAATGAAGTAACAAGTCCTCAACAAAGAAGGCTATAAGCTGGTTGATGTCAGTCTCGCCACGGGCCAGTCCAGCAAGCACGGATCTATCTTACCGTAATCATGACCAAGACGGGCAGGTTGTGGAAATGCAAAATGGCTTGCAAGATGCACGTCGTTGAAACATATGTGAAGCACACAGACGCGGTGACGAGGGCTGTTCCTCTGGTCATGGACCTCCACGGCCGTAATTTCCGGCGAAATGGCCTTTGAACATATCCCCATCCCAAACATGGGCGCAGTGCCATGAAGCCAGTAATGGCGAGCTGGTTGAAGTAGAGTCGCTGGGGATAATGTATGTTTCGCTCGACCAGCAAATGTCTGGCGCTGAGCAGCGAAACGCTGGCACAGATTGTCCAGACAATGCGTCTCTGCACACGGGCAGCACTATACGTGGCCGGACGGCGGCCACTTAGCGACTCGGAGCGGGCTTTCCTAATGTATGCATCCGGCAGCATGACCAACCGAGGAAAGAGCACGGCCGTGGGCAGACGAGAGAGGCGCGACGGAGGAGAGGACAGGAACGACTGAGGCAGCGTGTAATATCATTCGAGAGTTCTTGTTGGCTGTCAGGGCCGGCCTGGCTTGTTCAGCGCATCTGACCTGAGTATGGCGGTGCGTGGCGGTGTCGCAACGGATGCGTGTAATTTCGTCGCAACGTGGGCTCTCGGGCTGTGGGTGGGTAGACGTGACGATGACAGTACATGGTGTCGATGAATTCCAAGGTTGCGCACGCGTGCCTTTCTGCCCGGCTCGACTCAATTTGGCCAACTTGGCCGCCCCAGGCCCCGCTTACGAATAAGCTCTGGACCGTGCCCCCCCCCCGCCAACGTCGAACCGCCCAAGTCTAACCATACAACCATCACCGAAGCCGCCTTGTAGTCGTCAGCGTCGCCAAGCTTCCTCTAAAATATCCTCCGATGACGGGGATGGGGGGCACGCGTTTCAAGACACGGCTTCCATTGCACGGCCCGTAAGCATCAAAGACGGGAAGACGACCAATAGAGAGAACTGGAAAGAATCGAGTAAAGTAAGAACAACCCTAGGTAAGGGATCACCGCTATGCAAAGACACCCAGAATGGTCCACCTAAACACCCTGCACCTTCCGATAACTCGGCGGCTTCAGCGTCCTACCCAGCAGCTTGACCGCATAAGGTGGCACCAGACTAATCGCCGCGATAACTGCAAACTTCCACCAAAACGCCATGCTTCCCACGTACGCAAGATCAAAATATTCATCCAGGAACGGCACTGAGCCAAAGTAGATAGCGGCTGTGCCCACAATGCTAGCAATCATGAGCCAGTGCCACGTAGTGACTTCCATTGCCACCATGACCAACTCGTTGATAATGAGGACAGAAAATGATACAGAGACCATCTTGAGGAATGTTGGATCAGGGGTTTCGCCTGCTGCCGTAGACTTTCCTACCCCGATCAGGAGCTGACTGCAGCCTTGGATGATGGAGCCTTGGTAGATGGAGACAGCCACCCAAATGAAGAAGGATTTATACGACAGCGAACGCCCAGTCTTGAGTTCGGCATAGAGCTCCGGATACAGGTTCGCAACGCTTTCGTCGACGTCGCGGTCCAGGACGAGGGAGAAGACGGGCATCATCGTGTAAATAGTCGAGTACCCGACCAAGAGATAGTCTCGATACAAAGCGTTGGGCTCAAAGCTACTAGCGATGGAGTAGACAGTTTGGCAAATGGAAATGATGAGACCACGGTGAATGACGAACTGAGAGAGTTTGGCCGAGCGCTTGTACGAGTTGCGGCCGTGCCAGACGAGGAGTTTGACCAAGTAGCAGAACTGCTCGATAGAAAAGTCGGCCGCGAGGGAAGCCTGCCGGCCTTCCTTTCCTACAATACCAACCCCCACGTCGGCAGCCTGAATCATGGAAACGTCGTTGCCACCGTCACCGATACAGCATACGCGCTTCTTAGTGAATTCGCGAATCAGGCGGGCGACATCTGCTTTCTGCGTAGGCGAGCACCGGCATGCAACTACAGTAGGCAGTTGTACAGCCACCGTGATGAATTCTTGTCGGAAGTGTTGGAGGAACAGAGCAAGAGATTCTCCGTCAATGAGAAGACAGGCGTCTAGCTTTCCACGGAGGAAGTCAAGGGACGAAGAGGCAAGGTCTTTTCGCTTGAGCTTGGCGATCGTATGGACGTATTGGCCGCGTGCCACCAGCTTGGAGCTGACAGCTACACAGCGGGCCGTCTCGACTTTGTCGCCTGTCAACATCCAGATCTTGATTCCGGCGTTGCGAAGAAGTTCCAGCGAAGGCTTTACGTCTTTTTGTAACTTATCTTCAACACCAGTGACACCAAGGAGTTCCAGATCATGCTCGAGATATTCTTTGACGACACCTGCCACGGCAGCGTCACGGTTGCTGAGGGCTAATGAGGCTTGCGAGTGCTTGGTGATGAAGTCTTGGTATGTCTGAGCAGAGAGCTTCTTACGACCGACGACTAGCGTGCGGAGTCCTTCACGGGCCATGTTTGCCGTTTCTTCATCCAGCCAATCGTTGGCGGCGACGATGGATGTCATGACGGTGTCGGCACCCTTCTGATAGAAACAGATCTCCCCATCCTCATCCGTAGGCGATGAGGGAGAGCCATGATAGAACTTCACAACGATGCCCATGCGCTTGCCTTCGGAAGTGAATGGGAACACGTTCAGAATGCGAACCTTTACAACAGTATTCCCGCTATCGCATGACAAGAGAGACATCGATTCGCGGTCTCGGGAAAGAAGCTTCAGCCCAACAGCCTCAGTCCAGCGTACAATGGCGATCTCATCAGGGGATGACGCTTGATACGTAGTTACTTCTTCGCCATTCTCTTCCTCAGTGGTCGGTGTTACATTGTGGCAGAGCGCCAAGGCTAGTACAACATCGCGAACCCTCGAACCGATTTCTCTGCGTGTACGGGTAGCCGAAGTAAGAGGCGCGGTGTAAGCGGATGAGGGTGTAACGAGTGCAGGGGCTTCTCCGGCGGGGGGTGTGAAGCATTGGCGAACATAGGATGATACCTCATCCATGGCCTCATTTGCGTAGGAGACAGTGCCGACGTGGATCTTCTTCATTATCATCTCTGTACCTTGTTAGCTATGTATCAAATTGAATGCGAAGAGACTGTACCGTTCTGGGTTAGAGTACCCGTCTTATCACTCAACAGGTACTCTATGCGACCCAAGTCCTCTGGAATAGTACTTGTACGAACGATTGTCCCTTTGATACTCTCGTCGTGGTGAATGAACCATGCATAAACCGACTTGCCCATGTCAAGATTGACACGCAGACCGACGGGGACGATGGTAGAGAACAGAATGAGAAATCGCAACATCGAAGCCCACCATTCTCGGCCTTGGATTTCCTGGAACCGTGCAAGAGCTACCAGAATAAACGAAAGCGAAAGCGTAAATATGCATAGCCATTTGGTGAGGGAATTGATCTCTAGTTCCAGTAAACCAGTCTTGGATCTTGAAGGCGACGTTGAAAGAGCCTGGCGTGTTTGCGGTCCAGTGTACACGACCACGGCAAGAAGACTGCAGCTTGAGGCTACTACGGTATTCGCCCAGATGGTGTTGTCGATATTCAGGGGAGCGGACTGCACTTCGCCGGACGAGGATGATTCTTCGTTGCCGTGAGGATCATACTGTCGTTGGCTCTTGGGAGGTAGCTCAACAGTACCATAGAATTCATTGACCTTCTTATCCGGTTTACTTGCGATGACTCGAAGCCGTGTGTATTCTCCAACGTCCAGGCTTTGAGTCAGTGGGGAAGTCAGACGTAGTTTCCAGTCGGTTTCACCATCTAACTGGTCAGTCCTGATGAATGCTTCTCCTGAAGCCCCGGTCGCTATGACACTGTCGACTTTGGCCGTATCCGCAAACTCCACGCCATCAATCAACGCAGGTGAGGAGTCTTGGGCGACGGCCTTATCTTGCGTGGAAGCATTGCTGTCGGCAGAGTAGCTTTTCAAAAGCACCATATCGGCGGGTACCCTTTGGTCCTTGCCGAGCTTGACAACATCTCCCACTTTGAGACTTCGCGAGGGCTTCATAACTTCCCAGTAGGTGCACGTCGCCAGCCCCTTTCCTGAAAGTTGCTGCTCTTCATCCTCGATATCCGTGACGCGACGATCGCCCCTTTTCTGTTTTCTTAGACGCTTCTTGCTCTGCGAGTTCTTGCCAGGCGCAACACCATTCCCAAGACTATTCTCCTCGAATTTAAGGACCGTATAGCCCTCTGAGTTTGCTTCCGCATCCCTCCGTCGCCGTGCGATATCATCTGAAGCTTCCTTCCCCAGGGTTATAGATATGACAAAGGCCAGCGGAGCGATGTAGGTCGAGAGGTACCCAATTCGTAGGACAGGTATGACTTGCGAAAGCGCGACAAGTAAGAAATACATGTTGATGAAGAAAGAGAACTCGTTGTATAGGGTGCGTGGAAGGAAGCTCCAGGGCGTGTACTTTGCGTTTGAGACGGCGTTGGCTGGGAATCTTGACGTTTGAAGCTGACCGACGGATATGGTCCGCTGCGTAGTCGGATCGTGTTCCTCTTCCGCATCTGACTCCCCGCCCCCGTCGCCCAGTTGTATAGCTGCGTTGTTCTGCCGCGAGAGGAAGCTCGGTAGTCGCATGCTTGACCCTAACCTGGACAGTCTACTTGGCGGCGGTTGGCGTTTTCGTACAGTGCGTTGGACGGGTAACAGAGGCGAATCGTCGTCTCCAGACTGCCCATAGCTGCCAGCCGAATCTCGTTTTGACCCTTCATCGTCGTCCAATAGCCCTCTTAGGTCGTCCTCTTCCGGCTCTTCCTTTCTCTTACTTGCGCGTAACCTGCCGACTCTCAGATTCCTGAGCGGTATTCTCGCACCGAGTTCGTGATATGGCCTTCCCTGGTCTTTCGACTGGCGTAGCGGTGGGGTGGCGGCAGACTGTGAGCGCGATGCTAGAGGATCCAGCTCCTCTAGGTCGAGTTCAAGGTCCGAGTCCTCGTCGGGCGCATTTGGCTGGTGGTACTGGTGAGGAGCAGCCATGGCTCATGAGGAAGCGACGATGACGCAGAAGTTGCTAGGAGGGGTTCTGGCTATATCCACTTCATGTGCGACGGATCTGCGGATCGCTATGGCTACGGAGGGTGCCCTCGGGGGTCCGCGGCGTTTCGGGGGTGCCTTGGTGTAGCGTCTGGGCGGCTAGATGCCCGGTTTCGAGTGCAAACAAGTATGCGGGCGATGGCAATAGGTTCCGAATCTTTTGAAGTCACGGTAGAAGGGTTGTGGCGTATCGTGTGTTGGTTGTGAACGGCAATGTTAATGTGCATGTGTCTTGAGGCGCGTCACTTTGGAGTGGCTGTGACTGTGGCGCAGGCGCAGGCGCAGTGGCTTGAGGACAGGGTTGCAGCGGCGGGCCGTTTCCATATCCAAGGCCAGGAACAGCTGTCCAGATTACATGCCACTCATCCACTCTTCATACCGAATTGCATACGATGCGGCGAGGGCTTACCTCTGATATTTGATTCTTTTTGCCTTCCTGGCTGAGAACTGGGCCTTTGACCCTGCGCGACACAGAGCATACGCTCTTCTGCTTCTATAGAGGTACGTTTCGCGGGCACTGCTGACGTAGAAAGGGATGATGATTGCTTCTGTCTACCATCCACGATCCGGTTCAAGTCGCAGCTTCTCCCACAACATTCTCCCTGAATACGTACCTACACATCCTGTTCCTCTTGCCAAAAGTCTCCTGTCACTATTCCGTGTTCCACGAGGCGCATATCGTCAGCCGAGCATGCTGGGACCCAACGTCTGCGCTCTATCGCCGAGGCTTCACATCTAGGCCAACAACCGCCGAACGCAGCGCTAATCATTCCTACTGTCCTTCTAGATACCCTTTTAACTACCTTCTAATTGCATAATGGACGAAGACGGCCCCAACTTTTCTTACGCCTACGGTGGTGTGCCCTCGGCTCCGTCGACTGCCTCGTGGAATCCCGCGCTGCGAAGCGAGAAGGAAACGAGCCCACCAGTCAGCACAAAACCCCCGATACAGCCTCAGCCGGAATCATCGTCCGAAGAAGAGGAGGACGACGATGACGAAGACGACGATGACGAAGAATCCGAAGAAGACAGTGAAGATGAGGACGGGGATGAGGTCCAGTCAAAACCCATAGTAGCCGCGCCACCCGAGTCTGCGCCTGCGCCCGAAACTAAGCCCGCAATCGATGACCAAAATCCGAAGGATGCCTCCACTACCCCCGAGGATACTCCACAAGCAGAAAAAAGCGTGCCACAAGCACTATCGCAAGAGTCCCAAGAGGGTTCTGCAGGAAGTTCAAGTGACGAGGGTTTGGTAAGGGCAACGCAGGCACTTGACATTGAGGATCCTCAAACGGCTCCCGAGAAGGCTGAATCGAGCGAAGAGGAGGAAGAATCCGAAGAGGAGGAGAGCGAAGAAGAAAGTTCTGAGGAAGAGCCGCAGCCTGAAAACCACCCAGAGGAAAACTACGAACATCAGGGCGAAAGCACTGCTCTGGAAGACGCCATGACTGAGAGCGTAAAGGTACCACTGGTAGCAGATACAGAGGCTGACGAATGGGGAGCATCTGGCGACGATGCTTTCGATCTCGGTGGGAAGCCGCAGGAGCCCGCGTTAGAAACACATTCGGCTGAGGCTGTCGGAACGACTGTTGGAGATGATACTATTGGAAATACTACAGTGGGCGGAAACACCGGAGCGGACATTGACTGGGGCAACACAGAAGAGCAGGAAGACTTCTTTGGCATAGTTGCGAGTCAACAGATTGAACCGGCGCAGTCTATAGACCAAAGCCCAGGTGCACACGTGGTGCAAGCCGAGACAAAAGCCCCAGAGAAGAGCGAGTGGGACTTGGACTTGGATTTGGACGATGATTTTCTCCCCGACAAGGACGACGCACCAGTCATAGAATTGAGCGACGACGACGGGTTCCTCGAAGATGAGCCTCCCGTGGCAGTACAGCAGCCTGTACAACCTGGCCCATTGGGTGCTGCGAGTCGATATGCGCCTCAAGCTGCGACACCAACGACTGTACCTCCTGCGAGCCCATATGCTCCACAAGCGCAGCCGCTTCCTGCGGTTGCCCCGGCCTACGATGGCTTTGGGCAAAACTCAGCATACCAGCAGCAGCAACAATCTCGACCTCCACCGGTGAGCTCGGCGCAAAGCTTCGCTGACAAGGCCAAAGGAGGTTATGCTTCTCCCTACGATCTCCCCGAAGATATCGTGACTACGCGAAAGCGGCCGGCTCCTCGAACAGCCGTCTCAGCTGTACAGCCTACTCCTCCGCCTCCGCGTACGAGCAGCATGTCCTCAAATAGCGGACCCCCGCGACCACCCTTCACCTCGAGCATGTCGGTATCCAGTATGTCACCGCCGTCCTCAGGCCACTCGATGCGGGCGCAGATGACCGGAATGCCCCCAGCAGCAGCAGCAGCCCCCCCGAAACCTGCTGTCATCTCGAAGTCTCCTTCGAGCGACTTCTTCGCTGAGCTACCTGTGACTTCTAAACCGCGGCCATCCGGGCGTTACACTCCGCAGCCAAATGTGCCTGTCCAGCCTCCAGTACAACAAGCTCCCCCGCAACAGCCTCCTCCTCAGCTGCCACCCAAAGAGCGCACAGCTTCTTGGTCGTCACTGAGGAATGAAGTTCTCCCTGATGCTGCTAATGTGGCTACGCCTCCTCCATTCAGACAGCCCGAACAGTTGCCTATGTTTCCCTCTCAGCCATCGGTTCCTACGCGGACGAATAGCCTTCCTGTGCCTCAGCCTGCACCCGTACCCTCTACCAACAGGTATTCGCCCGCCCCGCCTTCATCGGCATCAACGACCAACGCGAGATACTCTCCTGCTCCACCTGCCGCACCTGCTGCGAATGCGAGGTACTCGCCCGTACCCCCGCCGCAAGGGCAGCCTCACGCCCGGTACGCATCTGAGCCACACAACAACTTGACGCGAACGCCATCTCAGCCTTTCGCGCCTCGTACATCTAGCCCACTAGCCTTCCACAGCATGCCTCAGCAACATGGGCAGACCACTGAACCTCATGCTCAAAACCAGTCCAGTCACCAGCTTTCTCAGTCGGCTGATGGCATGCCGCGGCCTCCATTTAAGAGTCCATTGGGAGAAGTCAGCGAGATCGAAGAGCAAGAGCCAACGTTAAGTTCAAGGCCACCTACGTCTGGGCGGTCTGAAACACCACCTCCACGCAGTACTCCGTCGTCAGCCGTGGGCTCTCCGCGTAAGAGGGAAAACTATGTGCCAAGGTATCAGCCAGTGCAGGCAGCCGCTCCACAGCGCGCCCACTCCCAGTCTCCAACAGCGACTATGAAGCAGCCTGCACGCAGTCTGAGTAACTCAGAGCACACGGGGTCTGTGTACGGTATGATGCCACAAGCCATGACTTATGGCGTACCTCAATCTATGTCTAGCGCGGTCAACATCATACCACACCGTCGCCAGGCATCAGCCACCTATGACTTCATCGTCCCCGAAGATGAACGTTCGGCTGATCCCCTCGAAAGGTGGAAAGGGCATCCCGTGTTCACATGGGGCCTGGGTGGCACCGTGGTTACGAGCTTCCCGAAGCAAATTCCGCGATACGGCGGCGGGGGTTCCGCGCCGATGATGAAAAGCAGTCCTGGCGAGGTTCGCATCCAAAGCATTAAAGAAGTCTTCCCTCTACCGGAAGACATTTCCAAGTTCCCTGGCCCACTCAAAGCGAAGGGCAAGAAAAAGGACGTGGCAGCATGGCTCGGCCGCAGGATTGAGTCGCTGGATGCCCAACTCAAAGACCCCGGGCTTGAACATTCTATAAGCGAGGACGATATCAAGCGCCTTGAGGACAGGACCCTCCTATGGAAGCTCATGCAGACTCTTGTTGAGCATGACGGCCGACTAGAGGGTCCACCTGCAGAGGCAGCTGTCAAGAAAATTCTGTCACCTGGTGGAGACGAGACATCAGAAGCAGATGGTTCATACTCTACTGCAGCGGACATGGTTGGGCGTTCAAGATCTAACACTGCAACCGTTCAAGTAGAACCTTCCGACCCCCGAACCCTCGAAGACCTGCAGAGTATGCTTATCAAAGGTGATCGCGAAAAGGCAGTCTGGCACGCTGTTGATCAGCGGCTATGGGGACATGCAATGCTATTGTCATCCACCCTCAGCAAGGATACATGGAAACAGGTTGTACAGGAATTTGTTCGCAAGGAAGTCAAGAACGTCGGACGCAATAATCAAGCGCTGGCTGTATTGTACGAGGTTTTCGCTGGCAACCATGAGGACTGCATCGATGAGCTAGTGCCGGCATCAGCTCGAGCCGGCTTCCAGATGGTAAGCGCGGACGGAGCTGGAGCTACGCAGAACGCGCTACAGGGCCTGGACAAGTGGCGCGAGACGGTTGCGTTGATCTTGAACAACCGCAGTGACGGGGATGCATCCGCATTACTTTCACTCGGAAGGCTTCTTGCGCAATATGGCCGAGTTGAAGCTGCGCATGTTTGCTTCATCTTTGCCCGCTCGGTCATCAAGATTGGCGGTGTTGATGATGTTCAAGCTGATCTCGTACTCATCGGCGCCGACCACCGCCAGTACCCTTTGGAAACAGGCATCGATCTCGAACCAATACTTTTGACTGAAGTGTTCGAGTTTGCGTTGTCAATGTCATCACCCACCGGCTCGTACGTACTACCGCACTTGCAAAATTATAAGTTAGCGCATGCATATCAATTGGCCGAGAACGGCTACAGGACGAGTGCGCAGGCGTACTGCGACTCTATCGCGGCGGCTATCAAAGCGACTACGCAACCATCGCCCTACTACAACGTCGCTTTTATCGCCAGCTTGGATGACTTGAGCAAGCGTTTGTCGCAGTCTCCCAGCGATGGTTCTTCTTCATGGATCTCGAAACCTAGTATGGATAAGGTCGGAAGTTCGCTTCTGTCGAAGTTCAACAGCTTCATTGCTGGAGACGATGAAGACGCTGCCGCGAACAAGCCCGCCGGAACAGAAGCTGGGCCTTTTGCTAACATTGCTGGCGGCAGCCCAGCCTTGACACCTTCGCAGTCAAACGCAGATCTGTATGGTGCAATGTCTGGCTATGGCGTACCGGCGCAATCAGCACCCCCGGCCAATTCACGATATGCACCCTCGAATGCATATGCACCAAGATCATCTTCAGAGCAGCAACGGTCTCGCTACGAGCCCCAGGGTCGACCATCGATGGAGTCAAACGACAGCTTCGGCGTGCGAGCTGCATCTGACACTTTTGCGCCCATGACCCCAACGACAGGCATGTACAGTCCCACACAGAACCAATTGAGTCCACCAAGCGCACGAACACAGGCGAAGGCTCAATCGTATTCTCCACTTCGCCCAGAGTACACTCCTGCCCAACCGTCATTTGGTAGTCCTTATATGCCTACTCCACCTGTCGAAGAGCCGTCTTCATCTTCCGCATTTGGCGGATATCAGTCTCAAGCGAGCTTCGACGAACCAGCCCAGTCAGCCAGTACCTTCGAAGCTCCCTCTTACCAGCCCTACAACCCCGATGAAGATGACAAGGAGGAAGAACAGCAATCCAAGAAGAAGAAATCCTTCATGGACGATGACGAGGACGATGACCTAGCTGCTCGTGCTTCGGCGTTGAAGATAAGCGGCAGTACCAGCTCCAAGTCTGAAGCAGATCGAAAAGCAGACGAAGCTTTCCGTAAAGCAGCTGAGGCAGATGCTCAACGCGACAAAGAAGCCGCAGCTGCGAAGAAGGGCGGTTGGCTCTCTGGATGGTTTAAGAAAGACCAGAACGCTGGTCCCGGACCTATCAAAGCCAAGCTGGGAGAAGAGAGCAGCTTCTACTACGACACTGATCTGAAAAAGTGGGTCAACAAGAAGGGCGGCGCAGCAGATACGGGTAAGCCCGCTGCTACCCCCCCGCCGCCGCGAGCTGGTCCACCTGGCGGAGCTCGAAGCACTTCAGGCAGTGCTGCAGCCACACCACCGTCGGCAATGGGACCTCCTGGCGCGGGCTCATTACGTCCGCCCACATCGAACCCACGCTCTTCATCCCTGCCACCACCTATGCATGCTGCCGGATCTCGCGCGTCTACACCGGGAATCCCGGAGTCGGACGAGGAGGGGCTCTCTGCGCCTAGAGCGCCTATATTAGCGCGACCCAGCTTTGGTGCTGCTTCAGGACCGCCATCACGGCCCGGTACGGGTATGAGCAATGCTAGTAGCATTGATGATTTGCTGGGTGCACCTCAAGCGAGGAAGGGACCAGCGGCTGCGAAGAAGAAGAAGGGCGGACGATACATCGATGTCATGGCCAAATAGAGATAACGGTATACGGACCAAACGGAGATTTTATGGTATTATGAGCCGTGCATGATTAGAAGGATGGCTGGTATGGCCGCATAGACGAAGGCATGGGATGGGAGATGTGACGCATGCCTCGGTGCCTGCATTAGGTCGGAGCTAGATCCCAAGGTTCGGGATGTTGTATAATAGTATTTCTTTTCCTATCGTGCCATGCGAATGTTTCTAAGATAGCATGACACGAGCGCATGTCGTGCAAGCTATAAAGATTACAAAGATAGTGTGGAGGTGCTGATAGTGACGGCGTTGTTCCCTCCACAAATGATACGGAGTAGCCCCGGTCGGATCGGATGGCGGAGCAATAGGCACAAAAGATGGGGCAAGTGTAGCCGAAAACGGAGATGACGCATGTGGTGACAGGCCGATTTGACAGAACAATCGCGTGGCTTTCCTGATTGTAAACGCCAATCTCTACGTCTCAAGTCGCTGGTTGGCTTTTGCCGAGGTCTTATCTTGGATGCTTGATACGGTTGAGTGCGCGCCTTGATGTTCCTCCCTATGCATTCTCGCCAGGACCCGCCGTGCTTGTGGAGCGAACGATTGCAGCGTCGCATCCCAAGCCTCTTAGCCCTCCGCAGCGCTCAAGCTAGAGGACCCGATCTAGAATTGGGTAGGCTTGACGCCGGCGTTCCCTGACTCTCAGGCTGCGGGGAACACCGTGAGCGCCTTTTTGCACGCGACAAGGCCCGGTACTCTTATCCTGGATCTTGTCCCTTCGGTCCTGCTTATGTCTGATTTCCCTGCCTTTGCATCCTCTCTTCCAACACTCTTTTCGACCTTGGCAGTCGTCGCATCTCACCCCAGCGCACGAGCGCATAGCAAGAGTTGATATTGAACGTTAGAAGAGCGAGCCACCATGACGAAGAGAAGTTTCTCCATCGCTCAAAGCGGAGCAGGCGAAGATGGCGCTCGTCGACGATCGATCAACGACCCGGGCGCGGACGCTGCCCTGGCAAAGATGGGATACCAGTCCGAACTCCCACGAAATCTGTCCATGTTGAGTGTCCTTGGCATGTCGTTTGCCATCATGGCCGTTCCCTTTGGTCTCAGTACTACACTCTACATTACGCTCACCGATGGCCAATCTGTGACCATTCTCTACGGCTGGATCCTCGTCTCGTTGATTTCCCTCGCCATTGCCGCTTCCCTCGCCGAAATCTGCGCTGTTTACCCTACAGCCGGTGGTGTATACTACTGGTCCGCTATGCTGTCGACGCGCGAATGGGCGCCCATTGCCTCTTGGGTAACGGGTTGGCTGACCCTGGTTGGAAACTGGACAGTCACACTCTCCATCAACTTCTCTGGCGGTCAACTCATTCTTTCTGCTATTACACTCTGGAACGAAGACTTTGTGCCAAATGAGTGGCAGACGGTACTCGCGTTCTGGGCGGTTATGCTCATCTGCATGAGCGTGAATATCTTTGGCGCAAAGTACTTGGATCTTATCAACAAGATTTGCATTTACTGGACTGCTAGCAGTGTGGTCATCATAATGGTTGTGCTGTTGACCATGGCGGATACCAAGAGAGATGCCGACTTTGTCTTTACCCATTATGACGCTAGCCAAAGTGGATGGTAAGTACCCTTGCGTCCTGACCCCATAACTACCTTGCTGATTGAATTATTCCAGGCCATCAGGCTGGGCCTTCTTCGTCGGTCTCCTACAGGCAGCATACACACTCACTGGCTACGGCATGGTCGCCGCCATGTGTGAAGAAGTATCCAACCCCTCACGCGAAGTTCCCAAGGCTATCGTTCTCTCAGTTGCCGCCGCGGGTGTCACCGGAGTCATTTACCTCATTCCCATCCTCTTCGTTCTGCCCGACGTGCAGATGCTTCTCGACGTCGCAAACGGACAGCCGATCGGTCTGCTCTTCAAGACCGTCACTGGCAGTGCAGGCGGAGGCTTCGGTCTTCTCTTCCTCATCTTGGGCATCCTCTTCTTCGCCGGCACCGGCGCGTTGACTGCTGCGTCACGTTGTACATACGCCTTTGCTCGCGATGGAGCGATTCCTGGTTCTCGTCTGTGGGCTCAAGTCGACAAGCGCTTCGACATTCCTCTCATGGCGCTTGTGCTTTCTACGGCAGTAGACTGCCTCCTCGGTCTCATTTACTTCGGCTCATCTGCTGCTTTCAATTCCTTCACCGGTGTCGCTACCATTTGCCTAAGCACATCCTACGGCATGCCGATTCTCATTTCCGTCATCCGCGGCCGAAGGGCAGTCCGCCACTCCTCATTCTCGCTTGGCCGCTTCGGCTACGCCATCAACGTAGCCATGATTGCCTGGATCTGCCTTGCTGTCGTGCTCTTCTGCATGCCAGTAAGTTTACCAGTTGAAGCAGAGACGATGAACTACGCAAGTGTGGTGTTTGCGGGTTTTGCGGCAATCAGCGTGGCGTGGTACTTTATTCGAGGTCGCAAGGAGTTTTCGGGTCCGCCCGTGCCGAACGATGTGGAGCCGGGTGAGGAGGGCGTTGTTGCGGGGCTGGCGGTACAGGATAGCAGGCAAGATGTTGAGGGTATGGGCGAGAAGGCTCTGGATGATGGTAGTGGTCATAGCAAGACTTATTGAGTTGGAGGGCTTAGTTGGATTCGCTATGTGCGGGTAGATACCATTTTGTGTTTTGTTAGACTTGTACGTTTAGTTGAATGTATCAACATCGACATTTAATCTGATATAAATTCGATTCTTTCCACCTTCAAGTTCATAGAGAAGCAGTTTGGGTTGACTATTGACCTTGAAAATCTTCACTACAAATGAGCAAGTGGCGATGGTGAGGGTGCGCCACAGGACGCTAAAGCCACTCAGCCGCTAGCGCCTGCGGGGATAACGCGGTGCGCGGTTGGTCGCAAACGCGCGCCTTGGAACAATCATTCACTTCCAATTTCATGGACGATTTGCTCGATCCAGAGTTTGATGGCGATGAGGTAAGTGCACGGGTTATTTGCATGCAGTACTGCCTTCATTCTCAAAATAAATACCCCAGAGAATCCGATACATTACCGCGCAACCTTTCCACGGTGCAGACTGTCTAACATGTCTAACAGCGACCGGCGACACTCAGTAGTCGACCTCATAAACAGCGACGCCGACGATGAAGAGCCACCGAATTACCCGCCGCATTCTAATGGAGCGTCAGTCGCCCCCTCTATGATACCCGCCAATTCACCTGTTTCGCCGCCCAGTTCGAGACCGCCTCCTGTTTCGGTGCGACCAAACGCAGACGCAAACGCATACGCAAGTGCATACACATATCCTCCGTTACCTGGAAGCGGACCAGGAAACACACGCCCCCCTTATGATTTCCCTGCGCCACAGCAACAGACACCGAATGCTACTACAATGGGTAGGGGGCACAATGGCGCTGCGTGGAGCGGCCATGTGCCTGTGCCTGGGTATGCGTACGATGCGGCTGAGGTAGGGAGGGCGGCGAAAAGGGTCAAGAAGGATCACAGAGGGGCGTATCCTCTTCTAGGGCATGGAGATGCGCCGACGCCCGTCTCAACGGCGCAACAGGGAAGCATGCACCAGTTCCGTCTACAACCGAACCCACGACCAAATCCACGACCAATACCACCTTCTTCTTCCTTTGGTGTGCTTGTTCCCGATACTGCAGTACCTCCAAGAGCCACCGCTACCAGCAAGGCCCCTTCGGTACATAACATCAACCAAGCCCTGAAGATAAACGGCAGCGATCCAACGCCAGGGCTGGACAGGTTTGGTGCAGGCAGCCCTCCACGTACGCTGCATATTGGTCGCGGACCTCCTAGCAGTTCTAGCCCTCCAACTGTAACCTGGCAAGGTCCTCCAATGGCATCGCAGGGAGGATGGAAACCACAGACACCGGTTGAGCAGATGGGGCCCGCGCACCAGGTCACCCCCGAGAATTGGAAAAGGAAGAGTGATAGGGGTAAGCCGGCTTCAACACAGCAAGCTCGCCCTTCAACGGCTGGTGACGTGGCGCGACCGAATTATTTCGCTGGCCCTGTCGAGGAGCCCAGAGAGGAGGACAAGGATAGCCTCATGTCCGACACCTCGACTTCAGAAGAGCCAGTATCACAGCGACTACCAGACAGGGCTGGAGCCAGTAGCCATTCAGCGCCTGCTCGACCAGCCACGACCGTACCCACTGTCCTACCCAATGCGCAACCGTTAGCCATACCCCCAAAGCGTAGAAAGACCACCAACAATCCCTTCGACACTGCACAAGATCATTTCTTGATATTCTTAAAGGAAGTGAAGCAGTACAAGTGGACGGAAATCACCAGAGAATACAACAAGGACATGGCACGGCGAGAGTACCACACCCTTCAGAGCCGCTACTCTACTGTGCTCAACAAGAGGAATCGAGCACTAGACCCACCCACCCTGGTTCTGCCTCCGCGCTTTGCAGCTGAAACGACTGTAGATTGGTCTCAAATTCATGGAACAAATGCTTCTTCAAAAGGCCCGAGAGGCCGACCTACCCTTGACGGCCTACATCGCCCTACTGCACAACACCATCAGGAGCACTCGCTTCCTCGGCCGCTTCCGATTCAGCAGACGACCGAAAACGACTACTTCTCAGGTGGCGACTCTGCACCTGTCCGAGAGCGGTCACGCCGCGCGCAGCGTGTCAACTATACCTGGCCGAAGCAGCGCGGTGGGTTCGTTGATGTGCTGGCAGAAGACTATGCCGATGATGTGCTCGGGCATACTGACGACGAAGATGTGCCAATGCGGTCGGAAACCCCAGAAGAAGATTTGCCTTTACCTGACAAAGCCATTGCTGTGGACAATGACCCGGTAGAAATAGAGTTTGATGGTGAAGATGCCAGGCTAGGGCTGAAACTTCTTCAGGGAACGCGCGATAGCTCAACAGAGACTGTCCCGTACTTGAGTGCGTCACAGCGCGCGTCAGTGCAAAATCCCCCCGATTCGGAGTGGGATCAGTCATCAAGTCGCGAGTGGCAAGGCTTGTTGCTCCATGTGGACTTCAGCCCGAGCGAGATGAAGAAAGTGACGAAAGCCATTGCCTCAATGAATGGGTCCTCACGATCAAGACACACCACAAAGAGAAGGCAGCTTCGAGAATTGCTGAGAGAGTTTACTGACACCAAGATCGTTCGACTGGTTGAACAGCTACGACGAGATCTTCCTTGTCGGGATAGGAGCAGCATCCGGGCTTTTGTGGAGGATGCACGGGAAGGGAGAATTACAGAGGCTCCGCAAGTACAGAGGTTTGCGGCGGCTCGGCCTGATGTCTCATT
The DNA here is from genome assembly GCA_029100535.1 of Stemphylium beticola. Taxonomy (NCBI): domain Eukaryota; kingdom Fungi; phylum Ascomycota; class Dothideomycetes; order Pleosporales; family Pleosporaceae; genus Stemphylium; species Stemphylium beticola. The sequence goes on along the minus strand of JARBXR010000050.1, from coordinate 3,212 downwards.
GAAAACCACCCAGAAACTATCTACAAGCTCTATTATACGGCAGCGCGAATTGGGCCTCCAGTCGAGGCGAGGGTGGCAAGCCGCCTCCAGAGCGCTTACCTATCAGGTAAAAAATAAATTCTTGGATACAATCGGACCCTCAGCTTGCTGGACAGGGGCCTCGAGCGACATACACACTTTAGCATGGGCTCCAGATGGTGAGAAGTTCGCAGCAGGGGCAGTTGCTGTAGATGATCCCGATTCGATGCAGTACAACAGACCGAATAATCTCCTTTTTGGTAATACGATGAACGGTTCGATACATGAACTCGCTGAGCACTACAGAATGCGCGAGAAGACCAAGTCTGGCGCCAACTCTAGTCACGCCATGTTTGCGTCTCAAGACCCTAAACTTTACACTACAGTCAGCTCCGTGGGATTCTCGCCGAGTGGCAGGTTCATGTATTCAGCAGGATACGATAAACATATCGGCATCTGGCATACTGAGACTGAATCTGTGCAGCCATTGATGGGTGCAAAGTTGAACGTCAGGGATCAGATCGACATACTTTCCGTCAACCGCGCACAAGAGGGGGTTCTAGCAACTGCAGCACGTGTCGACCGAAAAGCGATCCGCGTCCTGAGGATTCACGAGGAGGACCCATCACAGTTCGCAAAGTCGAATTACCAATCTCAGAAAGCTGTCTCGCGAACCGATCTCAAGATCCTTCCCTCCGCCTTACAATTCGAGCCGCTTTACGGCGGGCTGCTACTTGCTGGTTTTGGTGCGAACATGAAAGAAACTGGGTTAGACACGACGGGAGACCTGTGTCTTTTTGACGTCCAGGCAGAAAGTCCACTCACCATCCACGGCACAAATAAGAACGTCTTCGACGTCACATTCAATCCAAATCGCTCCAGAATGCCAGTCTTTGCGATTGGATGTGTGGCCGGAGCAAATGTCAATCGAGGGACGCGCTCGGCAATCCGATTGTACGATATCAATGATCTCGGCAAGTACACTTGTCCGGTAGAATTCGAGTGCAAGGCGTTGGACATTAATGACGTCGTTTGGTGCCCTCATGATGAGCATCTCATAGCAGCTGGCTGTACAGATGGTCGGACGTACGTCTGGGATGCTCGCTGGCCTGATTTTCCGCTGCGCACTCTTTCGCACGGGCAGTCGTTGATGCCGCTGCAGGAGGGTGTGAAGCACGAAATCACTGACACAGGTGTGCGCTTCCTGTCTTGGGGCGAAAACGCCACGAGGCTATACTCGGGTTCGTCCGACGGTGTGGTCAAAGTATGGGACGTCACAAGAGCCGAGGAAAACACTTTTATCAAAGATCTTGTTACTACCGACTCTGGCATCATGGCTGGCGCTTTCAGTGCGGACTATAGTAAGCTTATCCTCGGTGAAGTCAACGGCTCAATCAACGTGCTCGAAGTCGGAAGATATGACACTTCACTCAAAGATGCGGACAAACTACGCTATGTGCCATACCAAGTTAATGAACAAGAGGAAACCCAAGATGCCGAAACTGGCGAGATCTCGCGACCAACACGCGAATCCGGCATTTCCGAAGCCCAGCATCTCCTCCAGACCAATCAAATACAGCTTACATCCATGGGCAGCTTACCAATCCGACAAGCACTCCAAGGGCCCAACTACAAAGGCCCATTCGACCAAAGCATCGACGCGCCATTCCTCCGCCAACAAGCTCTAGACTTCCAACTCAGTCTCACAACAACACCCAGCCCACAATGCTCCATCGCAGCCTGCAAGCAAAACTTCAATAAAGTGATAGCCGAAGACGTCGGCGACTCAGGCCGAAGCTCAGACCGCATCCCCGACTCCCTGCGCCAGCAGTGGAAAGCCATCTCCACTGCCACCACTCCATCACTTATCATCTCCGGAAAAGCTCAATGTACAAATAAAGGCTGTGGTCGCCCCGCCCGCCCTGCTACAGATTCCGGGGCTGATATCCTATGCGAACGCTGCTCTTTCGCTTGTTTCCGCTGCGGCGCCGTGATGCGCGTTGCTCCTGCTAACACGATGCTGGAATGCGCGGCTTGTACCGGGGTGTGGGAGGTTGGTGTTTTGGGATACGAGTGCGTTGCACAGCCTGGGGGCAAGGGCGATATGTTGGATGTCCCCGGGCTGAAGGCATGGGGGGGAGAGGCGTATGCGGAGAGGTTAGAGGACGTGGATGCGGGGTTTGGAGATGAGGTTAATGCGTTGACGGAGTATTATCTTGGGTTGGGGATTTAGCGGGTGATGGGTCGTAAGGGTGTGTGTGTGTGTGTGTGTGGGAGGTGGAGTTCTTGAAGAAAGAGAGGTGTGAAGCCACGTAATAATATTATAGAAATAGCATTTGAATGATACCTCTTATTAACATGATGGGATTTTATTACAACTCTTCTTCTTCCAGTCTTGAAATTGTGTATCTCGGCACTTTCACTCCGCCACGGTAGCCGACCCAGAACATGTAGCATTGCGAGTAGACCAGAATAACAGAACCTGGGTTGCTGTCACATCGACTTTGAAACCATGCTCGGCGCATTGTGCAAGATTGTCCCGTCACACTATTTCTTTTCCGCACGCGATGCCGAAACTCTTCCCATGTACCTAAATGAGCTCGGTCATTTTCCATCAACCATCCATGGCAGCGGAACTCTCCTCCCCCTTCTCCATGTTTGCGCAGACACCTGATTTTGAAAACATGGCGACTTGTACTGATTGATTTTCTATAGCCACAGCGCGCCGTTTATACGACCGAACTAGTGCCGACATGGGAAGAAGACGGAAAGGCTCAAGGGAGGTATCGCGCTTTCGCGGGGGAAGAACAGGAACATTTTCGTAGCTGGAGTTGCATTTTGGACAGTTGCCAGAACGAGATATGGGCTGGAATCGTATTTAGTTTTTCTAGGAATTTTGAGGATTTGGAAATGCAGCCAGGACGCGCGCAACGACGCATGATTTGGCCTTGGGTGCCTTTTTTGGACAGACGGAGAATCTGGGAATACAGCTAAAAGCCTCGGAACGACATATGAATCGCTTTGGCGATTTTTTAATAGATAGATTGAAGGTTGATGTGGATTGTAGAAGTGAAGGGAGGCTGGCTTCTGGTTTTATAGAGTAGGGCGGGAACGCCATACCGAGTTTCACCATCCGACCAGCCCCACCACCCAACCGAGCCACCTGAACACCAAAACAGCCCTACAACTTGAGG